>JACXGM010000201.1:30970-86944 GCA_016801145.1 Umbra pygmaea
GGGGGGGGGGGGGGGGGGGGGGGGGGGTGTTGGGTGTTTAATATTTGTAACACACTGACTAGCTGAGTGCCAAACAATGCAGGTCTGGGTGAGGTGAGATTGGTGTCACCTTTCTATAAAAATGATTTGCGCTTTGTGAAGGTGCGCACAATAATGGGGGGGGGTGCATTAATCATACATACGCATTTTATGCACTAAAATTCAGAAATGTATTTCTCAAAATAGACCTACATTACCTGGCAAAACTTTATTTCAATGGATTTATTAAAGGAACACTCCTGACCCCTAAACACCCCCAAATTGTTGTGTCGGTCATGTTTTTTTCCAACATGATAGCCACTAAAAAACACCTTTTTATGAATTCGGGCACCGGGTTAGTGTAGCATCAGTTGCAGCCGATTAGCACACATTAGCGTCTATGTGTTTGTGTGTAAACGTAGATAAACACAATTTCATTTTTTCATTTTTTTAAATAATGGCTCACAGAACATTGCTCAAGCTGAAACATCTAAAGGTAGGTAGGTTTTATAACTCTCGATTGACTTGAGAATTATGGACGATTTTATTGCAAGTGTAATTGGATAAATGGATAAGTAGGCTGAAGGCTTAATGCTCTGGAAGCTACGTGCTAGGGGGTGGACCTTGTGGTATTTCAAGTGCAAACCAATACAGAAGTGGCTGAAATGTCATCTCGCTTGTTCTAGGATGCATTGGCAGAAAAACCATTTTATAATTCATAATTTATCTATGGTATTTTTTAATTCTATATTAAAAATGTTTTTTACTCTGGAGAATTGCTTTGATCCAGTCCCGATCATGTCAATACAAACACATTTCCAAACTGAAATGTACTAGCTACATACCGTATGTACAGTACTTCCCATTGTAAACATAGCTAACTTAAAGCCTGGGGCCGAGGTTAACTTATAAACTTCAACACAGAAGCACTAGAGTAACAGCAAGCCAGCTACAAATAAGAACTGACACTTGATAATAATCAGATTTGATTTCGCCCTGCAGCTCAGGCTGGAATCCTGTACATTTTTCTATCCTGTTTCTGTTACAAATCTGAAGGGACCTAACACAAACTGATTTATCCACCTGGCGCGCTATTGGCGGGTTTAACATGATGACGATAGAGAATCGATGGCAAGCAGCTTTTTGTTTACAGTCATACTATGCAATTGTGTACAGGGTCATTTGAAATATGCCCGTTGATCACACTTCTTGTGCAGTAGGAAATACAGAGCAGACTCCCCAGACTAATGTTCAGTCTTAAAAGATTGAGCTTGGTCTGGTGAGCTGAGCCTGACTAGGCAATGTTGACGTATTAGCCTAAAAAATGTTGATTACACCTGCTGGAGAATATTTGTAACTCAATAAAAAAACTACAGCTAACAAGGCAAACATTAGCGATTGGCGCTCACTTAATGGATTTGGGCTCTCTGTAGGGTATAGTGTTTCTCCAAAACAGTTCCTCCCAAGTCAAATTGTGATACGTTGATTCTACAGTCATTCCAAACGTCTGCTCTAATTTACGAGAATGGCAATGATTTAGGCAGGTACCTTCTAGCCAAATCCAGAGGACCAAGCTAGATTCAGTCACATAGCTTACAATCAATCCTAAGACTCCAAAATGACAGCAGTGTTAAATTTTAAGGCTAATGCAGAATATCAGAAATCAACATTTTGTTATTTGACACATCAAAATATAAAGCTAATTTGTCAAACAGGGTTATGGGAAAAAGACCACAAATAAAATGGTGCCCCATAGCTAGATAGTTTGACAGTGGTGAAATAGCATGCTAGCTAATGGTGAAATACAGTAATAGCCAGCCAGCCAGTGAAATATAGGGATGTACTGTAGGGTTGGCGATAACCAGGGCAGCACATTAAATATGTTCCAGTTCAGCAAGCACGGTTGGAAATGTTACACCAGAAGCTTGTTTGCTAACTAACTAGCTGTTGCTATGAGTTATTAAAAATTAGTTTTTACAAATTGACCGCCTGCCAGTTTCTGCAATGTATACAGCTAATGAAAAGGACCTATTGTTGAGAAAATGTGCTGACAGGTGTGCAGACTGATATTCCATCCTTTTTGGGGGAGTATGACTACAAATTCATGATGCAATACATTTCAATGAGTCTACCTCTACTAAATATATCTTCTACTTGTCAAGAACAGGAAGTGCTCTTTAACCTCCAATGTCTCATGCATGTAATATTCACATCCAGCAACCTGACTGAATCTGGGTGGAAAGAAGTACTCCTGACTGTCCTCAATGATTCATGGAGCAGAGCTAAATCAATAATTCAAAGGTAGGCTATGAATATGGTCCCACTGATTCCCTAATACTCTCAAACCCAAACCAATATTGCACTGTGTCCACTGATGAGGCATGAACTCAAATTGCCTCTCCTGATATAGCCATGATGGAATGGCCTACGGTTAGCAACACCAGCATCCAATTGACATGCAGACTCTAATCAATGAACATCCCTTATTCGCACTCACACATCCACACATAGCATTGTTGGTATAATAAAAGCAGCTGCGAATTGATCATTACTAATGACTTCTGGGGGGGCTTAGGCCTATCAACAAAATAGAGTTACAATGAAATCACATTGTACAAACTCACTTGTATTCAGGATAGATTGAAAATTGACTGGACATTTAAAATTTGTTTTGGAGTAACTTGATGCAAATGTAATTTAAATAGCTTTGATATTTACAATACTGTCCCGGACGGAGCTTAACACTCTGGGGAAAGAAAATACAAATATATTTCTTTGTGCTTTCCGTTGTTGATGTCTGTTAATCTTCTCAATGTGTGTGTGCCACGGGTGTACAGCTTGTTCACCATAAACATACTGGTGCTTTGAAAGTTCCTCCCTCCTGCTAAGTATTTCAAAGTATTTCAGCGTATCTCAGTGTACCCCTCATCCAAGCGCTGTCTGTTGTCCTAAATGTTGTGAAAAAGCTCAGATTACTGCCAGTTCCTCAAAAGCCATTAGACCAGTTTCAAAAATTCAATTTTCACATGAATAATGTATTTGAGAATGAGATCATGCCTGTGATAATCCTGAAGTGAAAGCGGGGTGTCTCTAGTGTAAAGGGTGTTTATCACATCATCCCCTTCATTTTACCAGACATACTAGACACCAGCTGACAGCAGCAATTGAGTTTGGGGAGGAAAATGGTCTCTAGTCACTGAGTATGGTGGTACCCTCCAGGATATTCAATATCAACGCTGTTGGATAAAATCCATTTCTCTACAAAACAGACATTTTAATTATTATTTTTATTTTTATTAATAACCACATGTACTCTAAAAGTCACTTTGAATTGACATTCAACTATAACCCTCCAGAAGCTATGTTGAATACTTTTATTGGCACTACAGTCATGAAATTAATTCACTACTTTCAGTGTAGTGCATGCATTAAATATGTGAGGTAATTTGAAATCGGCAAACATTTAGATGTTTTCTCACCTGACAGCATTTATGTGTAACTTCCAAAAGACTTCTTTTATCTTGACAATAAAGCATGGTCGGAAGATTACAACCATATGGTAGATTTGACCCTCTATTCCCAAGAGGGAACAACACTTACCAGACGTGCTCTTAAGAGCCAGTGAGCACTTCTTATTCCACAATTCAACAGCTGTGACTGACTATAATTTCTTTAGCTCATCCACTCTTAACAGCCAAAGCAAATTACTGTTAAACTAAATCCATATGTCTTATTCCCCCAAAGCTTGTGCAGTGGGTGACGTTAATTTTCTTTTTCCCAATGGAAGTCCAGCCTAAGCTGATGTATTGAATATGCACCAATGACTCAAACTAGCAGCTAAACTTGTAATACCATTCAGTCAGAATAAAATCCAGGATAAGAACACATTTACGTGATAACCCAAAAGTTGTTACCCAAATGTGATGCATAATAAACTTATTCAAACAATATTTAGGGGCTTACTGTAAAAGCTTATGATGCAATGATTGCTTGGCCACCCACAGCCTAGAGTAAATTAAAGAAAAGGAATGATTCCCTCTTGAAATGTCTCTCTGCCCTTTGAACTGGTTGGATGGACTGCCTGGATGATTCAACAACATGGACGTAGTCAAGCCATCTTGCAAGGGCCAATGAAGAGCGTTCTATTAACAAGACACTGCATTACAGGCAATGAATGACTGATGGGTTTTGGTGAAAACAACACCACCACCACCCTTTAGGTATGGAGACCTGGTGAGCGTTCAGTGGTGTTAGCTGGTGTGTAATTCTGACACATTTGTGATTCAGAGATGGAGATCCTTCAAAAGCAGGCTATAACAGAGCGCTATGATGTGAGGATTCTCACACAAACTAACCTTCTATACAAGACAGCAAAAAGGAAAGTTCATTCAAGTTAAGTTAAGTGTTCAAATCATGTTTCACAATCAGACCGTTCCTCACTCTCTTTTTCAAATGTTTCCATTACTCAGCTCGGTGTGTCGTGGTGACGGCGATATCCAGGCCCACAACATCTCTGGGAGAGTTTAGCTATGCCTCCATCATTTCAAAATGAGTGTCCTCAAGGAGCCCCAACATCCGACTAGAACATTGACACTAATGATGTCCTCTCCCCCCTTTTCCAATTTTAGACATTCTCCACCACAGAGGAGTAGGAACAACACTGATGGAATGACCCAGACAGATGAGATGAGGCTGTATAATGAGGTCTGTTGTGTAAGATGTGACATTTAATTAACCCGTAACTCTATATGCCCACAATGTATGTCCTTTTGCAAAATAAACCATACTGGCCAAGCTACCAGTTCAATATTTTGGTATTTCTTATTTACTTCTATTTACATATTGTGCTAATGAAACGTCAACATGCCATCTTATACCCCATGTCTAATTATATGCCTCACTATGAAGAAAAGACTATACATTTTACGGATATAACATTTTTGGGACATATTTGTACTTCGTTGTGTTAGGCTTTCTCTGATGTCTGAGTGTTGGGGGATTGATTAGCTCCACAAACAAGAGTTGTCCCATTAAAGGGAGCAGAATTGATCCAGACAATGAGGTAGTGAGCGACAGAGTGAAACTCGGGCGCCAGGGCACTCAACTCTTTACACTAGTAATCCTCTGCGGCATTCCAATGGCTGCACACGCTCTCTTAACCCCCTCTACACCCACACACAGCTGGGTGGTTGCCATGTCAACCTCTTGCACTCATTCATCCTAAAACAATTGGGGTGACCATAACAACTCTCCCATTTCATCAAATACCCAATTTGTCAGTCCAGCAAAGTCATAAAGTATAATCTTTGATAGCCCATTTGTTTTGTGAGCTGCGGGTTTGCTCCCACTGTATATTCATCATTAGACATCAAAAGCAATTCCCCACTATCAAAAAACGAATTAAATCCCAACACACCCAAACAAACCGACAATGAGACAGACGCTTTGCTTCCATTTGCAGCATACTTGCTGCTCCAACTCGAAACTCTCTGTCTGGTTGCTAGGGAAAGGATTGTCATGATTCGCCCTCCAGAAAGAAAAAGGAAATCGATAAAGCATGACTCCTCACTACTCCTCAGAGGCTGGTTACAGATGGTCTGGAGAACTAAAATCTGTATGGACACAGACATGTTTTATATAAAATGCAGTGGAACAGACAGGTGCTACAGTATCTGGGACACTTCACATAGACAGACAAGAGACAGACAGTCAGAAATAATTAGATTTCATAGATGATAGATACAGTAGATAGACAGAGGTTTGATAGTTTAGAACTAGATGACAGAGTGATATAGAGACAATAAAGACTGCTAAACAGACAAACAGTTTCATGTGGCGTATGATGTGATTTCATGGTTGGTTACTAGTACTGGTTATCCTTACAATTATTTTTTTTCAAGTAGTACTTCAATTAGTTCAACATCGATTCCCTCCGTTGTCTGTTGGCTTTTAAAAATGTTTTATGTTTATTTGTATGATCCTTTTTCCAGCACTCACTTTTGCCCATTTACTGTTTCAAATATTGAATTTTCTAACTACTGAGTTGTGGCTGTTTCACCTAGTTTCTCTTAAATGTATGCACTCACTGTAAATTGTTCTAGATTAGAGTGTCGAATAAATGACTAAAATGTAATGTAAATGTAATAGAGCATGGCCATGGAAGTAAAAGATGTTACTTGCTCTATATTGCATTTAAAAAACAGATATAAGGAATTATCTCTGCATTATTTTTCTTCCCTGGTGAGAAGTGATAATAACTTGTTCTTGATACCACAATCTCACATGTGGGAGGTGTAAATCTGATAATCACACGACCAAACTGATATCTCCACTTCGAGCTTTCACTTCCTTTTTTCACTCTGCACAAAAAAAAGCGAATGCTTTCAGCAAAAGACCAAGTCTTAACTAAGATTAGGAAAACACACACTGTGGGAATAGCAATATAGCCAGCAAGTTGGGCAAATTGACAGAATTCTAATATGTACTGCAGAAAGAGCCCCCCTCTCTGTGTAAATTCTAAGACATTTGATTTTATGAATACAGAACTCCCAGACCTGCTGTGTCTCAATTCTGGATAATCAAAGGCTTATTTTATTGTACAAATCTGTGTTATTTTTCTACTTTAAGAACACACTGGGTGCTTTTGCTCAATTTATAGCATAGCATGTGGTCTTGAGTGGGATTTCAGGACTAGATAATTAGGAGAAGGAATCTTAGTGCAACAATTAATTATGCATCTGTGAAGTGATTGCAAATCCTGGCCAATGGGCATTGGCAGGAAAGCTCTGTCTCTCGGTATGGCAACCAATCGGAAATACAGTAGCACTTGTGCCAAAAGTAGAGCAATCTGTAAGGGAATGGGTGATATTTAGGACCCAGGCTGGGTGTCTATGATCCTAGCCATTCTGGCAAACTCCGGGCCCCTGCCCACACACATACAGCCCTCTCACAGAGTGACTATCCCTCAAAACACAACGCAATGTTCTCTTAGACCAAACAATCCAGAAGATGTTTTCATTTGTCTCACAAGCCTGCCAGCACGACACGTCTGTTGGTCTTTTCATAAACACAGTGGCCTGTAATACTTTCCACTCAACTTTTCAACTGCACTTGCTGGACTAGTATTATGGCTGGAAGTTTTCCTTGAAAATCAAGGTGTGTCGAGATGGAACTTAAATAGATGTGAGACAGCCCATGGAATCATTTTGACATCCATTCTGATCTGCGTTGTTTGTTGAATGTTTGTTGAATGTTTTCATTAGAGTATGATAACATGTATATTATTTTTATGAATGCAATTCATACGAATATCACTATTTTATTTTTCAGGGAAAAACAAGTTATCAGTTACAAGTAGCTTGTTTCTATGGGTTAATGCCCTTTGCTCAATGAATAATTGAGATTGGTTCAAAATTGCCTGCCTTTTACATATGTGTCCCTTTGATATTCAGTAATTCATGCACAAATGTTACTTTTTAAATCAGGAAGCCTATCAAATCTTATTCAAATATGTGTAGACTTGGTAGTGTCCGAGTTCAGAATGAAGTCGTCTGGAGCAGTGCCCTTTCACCGAATGTCACAAAATGTAAGGACCTTTATGTTTCGTGGCATCTGTTAAATGTATTTAGTTTTATTTCAACTGTGTTTTGTGTTTTGTTTTAATGCGCCGACCTCTGGGCACTGGGAGAGTGGTAAGACCTTGATTGATTATGCATGAAGGGTGCTCTGGCTAAATACCCACACTGGCGCATAATGAGTAATCAAGATGCCTATTTATCCCGGAGTTCCGGAATGGTCAGCATTATTGTGAGTCAACTCCTGTCATGGAGGAGAGGAGAACTGGGAGTTATTTTATCCTGAGTGCTGTGCTGTTGTCTACCTAGTGAGTGTACATATTTGATTGAACCTTCACCTCATTATGTGTCGTACAATATGCAGACGTCATTGTTGAACAAGACATACTCTGTATATTACTTTCGTTAGAGCACTTGTATGTATTATATCGACATTATGCAGTTGAACTTTGTATTCAAAAGTACCAGCTCAGATATATATTTCCAGATCATCCTGTTCATTAAACATTAAGAACGCTCCTCCCTGCTCTGGTCTCCATTTATCTTCTCACAACACATCAATAGCTGTGACACAATAATGTGGGTACGAGGAGGTCGCAGGGAGTGTTCCGGGCTGTCTATTACCATCTACGACAGTCCTGGATAACATCAAGGAGAAGATCCCCATGCGCTCTCCAAGTAATTTTTGGGGGGGAGCTAATGGGGGTTTGTGGAGGATGCCTCCTGCCCAGGCTATCTCCATCTGCCCGGGTTTCAAGTCCTCCAGCCAGTCTCCAACAGCCCTGCTAGCGGGGATGCTGCAAGATACATCTTCATCTGACCTGCTAGCTGGGATTCAGTTTTCACCACGCCGGCTGTTGTGGAGTAGGAGTTGAGATCCCTCAGCTACCAGTGGTGGTACCGCCACCAGTATTATTCCGCATAGGCCTACCGGGCTGCTATGCGTTCTTTCATGCAGGCCTGCCGGGGATCGCACTAGACGCCACCACGGACTGTTGAGCAAATGGACCTGACAGCTTATCCCTTCCCTGGTGGGGTGCTGCCAAGGCAGTAGGAAGACGGCCTTTACATGAGAAGGGGGTCTGCCCACCCGCCCTAGAGGGAGGTGTTTTATTTTCTAGGGTCGTGGGGTGTGTTGGGTGGAGTTGTCTTGGGCGGGCCGTGTCCGGCCTCGCTCTCCGGTACTGTTGGTGGCGGTGTATGCGCCTTTAGTAGGTTGCAATCCGCCATTACCCCATAGAAGAAGAAGAAGAAGAGGAGGGCGCAATTCATTATTAAAATGTTCAAAATGATGATTATATGACCTCTGTGTAGTTTACAATACGTGTTGTGATAGACCCTCTACATTCGTGTTCGTCGCCACGTAAGAGCGATGTAAGTAGACTGTAAATGTATGTGTGTGCTTATGCGTATTTCCAGTCGTGTTCTGTGCCACGAGAAAGAGCACAGTTGTTTTACCGTCTGAAGTTTGTGCCGTCACCATATACGTATTGTCTATCTATGCATGTCGGGAGACGAAGTGTCATTAAATCTATCCCAAATCAACAAACCATCTTCCTCAGTCCTCCTCTCTCCACTCCAACACATCAGTTTGTGACAGATCTATATCTTTTTATTGTTTTGTTGTCTAATGTGTGATCACACTGCCTGCCCAAACAATGGTTTTCCGCTCTCCACACAAGGGCTGCCAAATAAGCCTAAATGTGCCCCAAATTCTGTTTGTTAATGGACACTACTTCATCCATTATTCCCAAAACCCCCCCTCAATCTAGGTCTGGGGCTATGGGGAAAATATACCCACATACTCTGGGTCATCGTTAGAGTGAGTACATCTCATCAAAGGTAAGCCCTAAAAGAGTTTTTACAGTATAATAATCTGAAGAAGAAAATAGCAATTTTTTGATTTACAAACATTAATTTAGTTAAAGAACCCTTTTCAGATTAACCTGATTATCTTGTAGGTACACAGGCCAGGGCATGTTGAAACAAAAATAACAAAAAGGTATTAATGATCATAGATGCAAACTAATGAATTAAAAGTGAAACAGACAACAAACTAAAAGGTCAGGGTGTGGTACATATGAGTTTTGTGTTGTTTAACTGTTCACTATTTATTGTTCTTCATAGTATTAGTATTATATTTAGGAACTTATTCTGTTTTAAGCATTTTCAGTTTACATAATGTGGGATGGGAAAACCCTGTGTGGACTATACTTGACCCTCTTTCAGGGTGGTTGCGGTGTGTTGGTGTCCCTTCGGTGATGTGGTCTTGGCAATGTGGGTGGGTCTGAATCATGCCTGCTTCGTCTTGCCTGAGGTTAACTTTGGGCAGGGCCACGTCTTCAGACCCTCCCTGTCTCAGTCCCCAGATGTTATGCTGCAATAGTTACGTGTCAGGGGACTAGGGTCATTCCTTCCTCAGTCCCCACTTACTTTTCATTGGTTTATGTGACGGGGGACAAGAGACAGTTATATATATATATATTTTATTTTTTTTGGGTCTGTGTTATTTATCAAGGTACTAGACCTAAGGTATACATATTGTAATTTTTCTAAAGTCATGTTGATCCTAGGAGACCCAAATCCTTGGAACATGCTTCAGGACCATGTGGCCTGATGACTCCTTCCTGTCTCTGTCCTGTGTCCACTTCACTGTGCTGGTGCCATTGTAACTGTTGTTGGTGATCACGTTTTCTGCCTTGTGACTCCAGCTTTCCCTCTCCAGAGTGCATCCCATACTCCCTTCCCAAGACCAACAAACTGTATTGATGCTACACAAAGACTGTGGTCATAGCCCAATCATTCATATCTCCATTTATGGACACTAATTGAACACTAATTAATGATGTGGTCTTATTACAATAGGCCATGTACCTTTCAGATTCCCTGCCTGGTAGAGCCAGAAGAGAACTGGCCAACCCCTCATTAGGTTTCTTCCTAGGTTCCACCTACTAGGGAGGTTTTCCTAGCCACTGTGCAACATTTGTTGTTGCTTGATCTTTAGAGTTGTAGGCCCGGGTATTTTTCAAAGCACTTTGTGACATCTACTGTTAAATAGGACTTTATAAATTACATTTGATTTATTGATTTTTCCCCAAAACCTTCGCAAAGCACTGTATATCATTTTCACTATATGGCTAAAAGTATGTGGACGCCTGACCATTACACCCATATGAGGTTAATGGATATCCCATTACAAAACCATGGGCATAAATTGAGTTTACCATCCCTTTGTGACTATAACATCCTCCACACTTCTGGTAAGGCTTTCCACAGGATTTTGAGAAGAGTCTGTATGAATTGGTGCCCATTCAAAAGAGCTTTTGTGAGGTCAGTCACAGATGTTGGCTCTCAATCGCCATTCATATTCATCCCAAAGGTGTTCAGTGTGGTTGATGTTTGGGCTCTTTTCAGGTCACTCTAGTTCCTCCACACCAAACCCATCAAACCATGTTTTTTATGGACCCCATTTTGTGCACAGGGGCACAGTCATGCTGGAAGAGGAAAGTGCCTTCCCCAAACTGTTGCCATAAATTCGGACACACCGAGTTGTCAAACATGTCTAGAACTAAGATGCCTAGGTCAGTACTACTGCTCTAGAGAAAGGGGAAACCAATTGAAGGGATATCCCCTGTATGCATTACATCATCTCATTTTAAATATGAGATAATAATAATATATAAAATCATAATTTTAACAGTAACAGCGTGACAGAGAGCAAGTCTTTATTTCAACCTTTTCTCTGGCTAAGGAGAGAGATCCACACATCAGTACCATTTCCATACAGAGTGCATACAAAGTGCCTACAGAGTGCTTTTAGAGCAATAACTTCACTCAGTATTTATAGACCTCAAGACCTTCCAGTTCTTTACAGAAGACCCTTATCTCTTCAGACCCATGACTCTGACTAACTTGAGCAGTTCAGCAGGTCTCCTTAAAAAATTAGGTCATCTTTTAGAATCAGTCTTGTGACCCTGAGTGACTTGTAGTCAACAGGTTCCTCTAGACATTCACCTCCTTAAGGAAAGAAACACAACCGATGTTACTCTAATCTGCTAGCCTGAATGATGTAAAAACTAAAATGTATTCGTATACATTAGACCTGGGCTTTCACCAAAGTCCAATGTATAATAGATAACGAGTTATAAGCTATAAGTTGTTCTCTGTCTGCAAGCTTATTCTGATGCTACAAGAAAAAGATCAGCAATTGATGGCCTCTCCATCATAGTCAGCTGTTGAACAGATTAAAACAAGTCATAGTGACCCAGGGTGCCCCTCCCTCTGAGGGAAACAGCCCCTGTTCATCTCTACAATAACAACATCCACACAGAGCCTTCCTGTAAAGTCATTGTGTGGCCTTGTCTGCTTCGTACAATAAAAAGACCCTGTGTGTTTATGACCTCATTATCCTCTCAGATAACCTATCAGGCCTCAGAATCTTCTAACAGAACTCAGAATCTTAGGTGCATAACGCTCTTATCTAGTTATACCATTATAAACTGCTTAAACTATATCTAAGACTCTCAGATAGCATTGCTTTCCTCAACAAAGTGATCACTTGCATTTCTGCATTTGATATCCAAAGGAGCATGTTGAAGACATTTGTTAACAGGCACTGATTTTATTCTGCAGCTTTCTAGTATGGTAATGATAATCACTTCATAACAACTGCATTACTCACACTGCTAATGAATCACAGGTAACATGTGGTTCTACTTCAATGATGATCTTAATTAAATGAATTGAAGTTCATAGCCGTTGATACAAGGCAGGATGGATCTATGCTTTTATGTTGTTTATACAGAAAATGCTGAAATTGAGACTCATCAGAGCAGGCATTTTTCCAATCTTCTATTGTGGGCCAGTGGAAATTGTAGTCCCAGTTTTATTTTTCTAGCTGACAGGAGTGGCATCCAGTGTGGTCTTCTGCTGTAGCACATCTCCTTCAAGTTTTGACATGTTGTGCATTCAGATATACTCTTCTGCATACATTGGTTGTAATGAGTGGTTACCGGTATTTGAGTTACTGTTGCCTTTCTATCAGCTTGAACCAGTCTGGCCAATCTCCTCCGACATTAGCCTACAACAAGACATTTTTGACCAGTGAACTACTGCTCACTGGATATTTTCTATTTTTTGTTCCATTCTCTGTAATTCCTAAAGTGCAGGAAAATCCTAGAAGATCCGCTCTTTCTGAAATACTCACCAACAACCACGTCACGTTCAAAATCACCTTTCTTCCCCATTCTGATGCTCGGTTTGAATTTCAGCAGAACATCTTAACCATGTCTACATGCCTAAAAGCATTGACTTGTTGCCACATGATTGGCTTATTAGATATGTGCAAACATGCATTTGAACCGGTGGATTCAAGTGCCCGGTGAGTGAATAGTCAAAGTATTATTAATTATGAATGAGGATTAAGGCTGCTGAAAATGACTCATACACTGTAAACCCCAATCTGCCCATGACACAAAATGTTATTGTTAAGTCCACACAAATGTTAATGACTGTCAAAACAACATAAAAACTTTATGTTCACTTAACACAAACATTCACCCCTTGTGAGGTTGACATAATTATTTTACGTTAAGTCAACAATTTTTGAGTTTTGAGTTAATTCTACTAAAATATATAGAGTAAACATTGCTTAATTAGTTCAAGGCCAATGAACAACACATATACTGTGCACTTAGCATATATTTTGATAGTTAATTAAACTTAGTAACTGGTAGTTAAAATGTATACTCAATGTTTTTATGTTCATTTGACAAGCAGTCATAATTTTTATGTGATATTTCCCAGCATGCTCTGCTGTATGTTGAAATGCTGGAATTGTTTAATTATTTTAGTGTTTTGCATGGATGTTGACTAATTAATTCCACCCTTGCTAAACTAATATCAAATGCATACATTCTTTCAAATAATCGGATAATTTAATGAAAAATTATTTTGCACCCGCAACTGTGATGACTGTTCAAGATACCTAAGGATTACCATCTTGCTGACATAACTGAAACTGGATTCCAAAAGGAATTCCCTTTACAGGAAAGGTGCTTTGCCTGTAGGGTTAAACCATTATGGGTTGAACCATTTGGTTTGAACCAGAGGTAACACAAGGCAATGTATACTGGGAAATTTTACTGGAGGTGTTGCTTAATATTGTACTCAATAATTTTATGTTACTACAACGTAGTCTTGACTAAATGAATTCAAGTTCATATAACAAGTTTACAACAAATCATTTAAAACTAATTCGATTTTGTTGGAACAATGTAATTTTTTTGAGTGTATATGACATACAATTGAATGCTCAGAAAACATAAATCAGTTATGTTGTATGATTAAAAAAGTTAAGTTCATCAGACATAAATTCACAGTCAAACAAGGGTCATGTGACACATTTATTTGTGTCTAGTGTACTCAATATTTTCATGTTACCATTGTTTAATAAACTAAAAGTTTTGAGTGCAAGCAGTTTCCAAAAAAAATGTAGGTTGACTGAGCGAATTCGGATTTACAGTGTAGGAGATTTAAGTATTGAAAAGTGTTCTCCAAGCAGATCTGACTTGGATGGAGATATCATTTGATGGGTTGATTCAAAACTGTGGCACTGTCCATTGGCACACGCACGCTATATCTGTCGTTCTCTGCGTCTGTCACTCACCCTCTCGGTATCTCCGTTGCTCATTTTAATATAGGGATCACCAAGGAGCTCTCTCTTTCTCGATTACACTTCGGGTGCTGCAGCCAGGACTGTAACTGGCTGACCGTCCGTCAAATTAAAATATGATGGCCCATTTGGCCCGGAATGGACCGGCCATTCGGGAAAACTCTTGAACGTCCCGTTTGCCAGTCCGTCCCTGGCAACAACTGTTGCGGCAATTATTAGAAAATGGTTCTAATGATTCAAGATGATTTGCCTTGGTCTGGGGCTACATGCAAGATCTCACCTGGTGGGGCATTAATGATCATGAGGAATGTGAGGGATCAGACCAGAACTACACGGCAGGACCTGGTCAAATACCTGAAGAGAGCTGGGACCACAGACTCAATGAAAACCATTAGTAACACACTACGCCGTCATGGATTTAAATCCAGCAGCGCAAGCAAGGTCCCCCTGCTCAAGCCAGCGCATGTCCAGGCCCGTCTGAAGTTTGCCAATGACCATCTGGAGTATCCAAAGGAGGAATGGGAGAAGGTCATGTGGTCTGATGACACAAAAGTAGAGCTTTATGGTCTAGACTCCACTCGCCATGCTTGGAGGAAAAATAAGGATGAGTACAACCCCAAGGTGTATCATCAAACAACACAATTACCAAAAAAACGGTGGGGTTGGAGGTTTGTGAATGAGGAGGCATGGCAGAGTGCTGTTTGTTTACCAATCTCCAAACGGGGCCTCAGTGACATTTGAACTCCAGCCCCTGACCTCTACCAATCCCCCAACAGAAAAGCACTTTTCCAGAACTCTGGCCAGTCCAGACTGTGTAATCCTGCAAGGTTCATTCAGCAGCGCCCCAATCTAATATTTGAACCCTGACCCTACTCCTCTAATTGAACCAGTCCTCCATGTTCCACCCAAGCTAACATATTTCACTAAGCACTATGTGTAGCATTTAGCACATGGCTGAAATGCAGAGAGTTCCCAGATAGCAGTAGACTCCGGGCCGGATCCGCACCATAGACCGCAATATGGGTCCGGATCGGAGTCCACTTGCACAGCGGGCCGGATCCGGGATGGAAAAGAATTGCGGATCCTATTACTGTGAAACAGTAATGCAGAAGCAGAAATTGGGTTTGTTTTGTAGCAGTAACTTAATCACTCCAAAATTTTAATTAATAATTAAAATTAAGTTACTGCTACAAAACGAACACGATTTCTACTTCTGCAATCTAAATCGGATCCGGGGCGGATGAGCTCCCAGACAGCAAGAAATGTTGGCCCAGATCCGGCTCACATCTAGGCCAAGTTGGCCAAGCAGCTGCTTCCTCTGGATCCGCGATCCTTGTCCGTCCCGGATCCGGCCCGCTGTGCAAGTGGCAGAGACAAGGAGAAAGTTGTTACTCAGAGAGCAGGGTCAGAATATAGCCTATTCCTTACAATCACTAAGGTTATGTAACCAGTCAGAATGAACTAAGAGAGCAGACATTTACAGGGCATAAAACTCAGCTTTAGTTTGTTTGGAAGGCTTTCCATTTGGACAGTCTTTAAATAAGCACATGGGTGGTACATTTTTTTTTTAGATGTTAGTACCTTGTCTTTTTAATGATAACATCAACGTAATGAAACGATTTATCTCTTGAAGGAAATGCTAAGATGGTTAAAGGCAAAGTCACAACGCAGCGATTGTAGGGCTTGTGCTCACCTGGCATCCCGTTTACCTCCAATCGCTAGCTCAGGTCATGCTGTGTTTTTGAGACCACCGAGTCTTAGTGACTATCAATTCCTCTGTATGAATCACTAGAAGATTCCAGAGGTTTTAATTGCTTTTCCAACTGAGAGCCGACAGAGCACGTATATGTGCCCCAACCTTAATAGACACAGCACAGACGATGTTTGAAATGTCAATAAATACAGTATGTTTTTTTGGGAAATGCTGTAGAAGCAAAGTCATACAACCTGTGATACAGGCCAATAATTTCAACTCAGTGTACATTATCTTAATTGCAACACACTGTAGTTACATGGAAAATGTGTCAATATCTGTTGCAAGTTAAATCCTTTTAAACAATTTCAGTTCCCATTATCGAATGAAGTAACATTGAAAAGTTTTTTTAGACATGAGTTGTGTAATTTGGTAATGTTTATAGGGTCACATGTCATGAATGCATTTTTAAATAGTCCCTACAAATGTAATGATATTTAAGAAAACAAATTGAATATTTTTTCAGTATTTGTTTAGAGAATACAATATTTGTTCAGAGAAAATTGCACAATTGTGCATAAAGTTAGAATTGTGGTTAATTTAAGATTTAGGCATTACTGGTTAGGTTTCTTGTTAGCGATTGAGTCAGGTTAATGTAGAAATAAAATTTAGGTAAATAAGGTTAGGGTTAGGGTTAGGTTAATGCTAGGGTAGGTTTTAGGGCTAAGGAATAAAGAACATGTGTTTTTCTAGGTCAGGGTTTTGTCTCAGTTTCCCAAAGATTTGAAAGACAAATGTATGTGCTTGTGGTCAATCCAGTTCAAGTGTTAAGTGTGCTTAAAGGGAAACTTCGCCCTACAGCTATCTGGAGGTGCTAGTTGCTCCCCCCAGACATTTGTAGAACAGTGAGATATGTTTCACCCATGCCTGGCTAGTGTAAGAGCAAGATTTGAAATTTTGCGGGGAATTTTCACACACTGATTTCACGGTGGAAATTCAATGGACCTTGGAGATAGGAAAAATGAATACAGGCGTGTATTCGGTCGCGAAAATAAGCATCCCTGTTAGACTTATCTGGCTTTCAAACCTACTCTCTTAAAGCCTTGGTTGTCCTTGATTTTTTAAGCTATAGCTTGTCTTTCTGTGACGTTTCGATCAGCCGTTTTAATGCTAAACAGACGAGGTGGTATGATTTTTTCAGTATGTAGAGAACTACAACGCTGACTTCCTTGTTCCAAGCCCTGCCCACCCGGCAGGTCCTCTAGATTCTGTGAAACAATTCGTAACCACAGTCGCTGGTAACACAATTGCTACTAACCTAGGATTTGCAGATGAGGAATTTTACATCCAACCAACATGTTTGTGCCCGAGTACACCGAAGAACATTTACAACAAATGGAGTTTGATTTCCAGCTTCAACAAGGCAGCATGTTCTACAGATAGCTAATCCAGTTGAAACGCGGTTAAATTCTAATTGCCTAAGTGCTTCTGTGGGAAAAAGCACTTGCTACAATGAATGGGATTGTGGAATAGCTTTACTTGTAAGGCTTAAACAAAAGTTTTCCAGCACGCATAGACGGATACAGAAGCACCCCAGTGGATGCGAAAGGAACTGAAATATACTATTGGCTTTTCTCTGATATATTGAACAACAACAGACGTGTATATAACATAAATCATCTATGGTAACGTTTGTAAATGGTATACTATGAAACTGATTTACTGTGGAACACTCCTTTAAGCCGGCATTTTTGTTCCGATAGACTTCAGCAACATTTTCAATCCCGCTTGAGCACAGCTCGGGATGAGACACAATTTTAATGTGTAAACTTGCGGGTCTCTCTCGAATTTCTTGCGACCTACGGAGGTAGAGCACGAAAAGAATTTGAACGATCCCACCTGGGGCTTTGCAAACAGCCCAGGAGAAATGTGTATTGCGGGGAAATTCTTCATGTGTAAGTCAATGGGCTCATCACTGATCTTACCGTCATTCTCATTCCCATAAATGCAACCTTTCCAATCTTGTCTTCATTTCAGGTCAACCCATGTAGAATATCTGCTCTCTGCCTATGCTGCCCTTCAGTCTTTTGATTTCCTGGCCCTGATGGCGACATGGGTTTCCCAAGGTAATACTGCTTCAATGGCTTCTGTCTTCATCTGGCTATGCATTTTCCCATACCTAAAGAGCATCAGGTCAACACAGTGGTGAAACAGGGCTCCTTGAAATTGAGATTCTCCCTCCTCCCTCTTGCCTGAGAATTGATTCTGACCATGTCCATCCATTTATGGCCACCATGTACCCATCCTCTGACGGCTACTTCCAGCAGGATAATGCACCATGTCACAAAGCTTGAATAATTTCAAATTGGTTTCTTGAACATGACAATGAGTTCACTGTACTAAAAGGGCCCCCACAGTCACCAGATCTCAACCCAATAGAGCATCTTTGGGATGTGGTGGAACGGGAGCTTCGTGCCCTGGATATGCATCACACAAATCTCCATCAACTGCAAGATGCTGTCCTATCAATATGGGCCAACATTTCTAAAGAATGCTTTCCGCACCTTGAATCAATGCCACGTAGAATTAAGGCAGTTCTGAAGGTAAAAGGGGATCAAACACAGTATTAGTAGGGTGTTCCTAATTATCTTTTAGGTGAGTGTAGATTTAGTCCATTAATTGCTGTGCTATAGATTATCCCTTGAATTGCCATGCTGTCATTTTTTTTGCCCTGAAGTGCTGTATTTTCTAATTAGTCTATTTATTTTTCGAAGTATATTATCCTGGGGAAACCTGTCATGTATAGTTAGGCCTCGCATCACCGGGCCATTTTTGTGGGTAAGGAATTTTTGTGTTCATTCAACATTAACAGAACACAAATTTACCTCACCCAGGATGCAGCCCAGATAGTCATCCAGGCACTTGTCATCTCACGTCTGGATTACTACAACTCAATCCTGGTAGGACTTGCGGCTGGAGCCACCAAACCACTACCTCATTCAGAATGCAGCAGTCTGCCTAGTGTTTAACCTTTCCAAGTTCTCCCATGTCACCCCAATTCTACACACACTCCCATAGAAATGGAATGGATAGAAAGGCCATTGAGCTGCTTGACGTGGTCATTCGTTTGGTACACAACAAAATGGCGATTGCTGTTAGTTGTCACGGTGACAACACGCGAATCGGTTTAATGCGGAAGTAGGCAGCTAGATCTTTGCAATGGAATGGTACACATAAAAATGGCTGCCTCTCTGACCATTCTGCTACATTGATTTGAATTGGAATGGCATTTCTATCCATTCCATTTCTATGCACACTCCACTGGCTCACAGTAGAAGCTCGTATCAGCTCCAGGGCGATGGTGCTGGCCTACGGTGCAACAAGAGGAGCCCTCCCCCTTTCCTTCAGGCAATGCTCAAACCCTACATCTCAACATGGACTCTTTATTCTGCCACCCCTGGGCTACTAACCATAACATGCCTGCGGGAATTTAGCTCCCAATACAAGCAGTCAAAACCCTTCTCTGTCCTGGCTCCTCAATGGTGGAACCAGCTTCCACTGGAGGCTAGAACCACAGAGTCTATACCCATCTATAGGAAACGTCTGAAAACCTTCCTCTTTAATGAGTCCTTAAATTAGTTAAAATCCACCTCTGTTTTCTTAAAGTTTTGTTTATCTGTACTATTTTTGACTGTTTTTGCTGTTTCAAATATTGCTCTTACTGTTTTACCTAGTTTCTCCTAAATGTATACATTCAATGTAAGTCAGTCTGGATAAGAGTTACTGCTAAATGATTAATATGTCATGTAAAATGTAAATGTCATATCATTACCCCACTCCAGTTGTCTGACCACTTTTTGTCTCCTTTTCTCTTTCACTCTCCTCCACCCCATATTGTGTATCCGTACTCAGGACTTACACCACCGTAACAGTCATTCTTTCCCCAACTGCTCTCTTCTACTCAATCCTGTCATATCTCCCATCTCCTAATTCTTTCTCCCTCCTGTCTTCCTCATCCACTCTACTCTCCGCGCTTTCCAAGTCCTACGACTCTCACTGTTCCCTCTCCCCTAGACCGTCACAACCCTCCCCTCCTGCTCCATGGCTAAATGAAACACTATGCTACTACTGCTGAGCGGAAACGGAGCAAAACCTAACTTCAGAGTGACCTGGAATCATTCCAATCCCTCCTTGCTACTGTCTACTCTTCTCTGTCTGTTGTTAAACCCACTTTCTATCAAAATTCCAAGTTTCATCCTCCAACCTCAGGAATCTCTTTTCCATGATCTCTCATCTCCTTACCCTCCACTTTCTCCCCGCCATATTCCCTTTCACCTGATGATGTTATCAACCATTTTGAGAAGAACATCAGTGACATTTGTAAGTCTGTCATGCAACCCACTGTGTTTACTGGTCACCAAACTTGCCCATACACTCACTGATTCCTCCCCTCTCACCTGATGACATCCTGCAGCTAGTGAGACCCAACAACACGCCCGCTCAACCCTATTCCCTTCTTTCTCCTGCAGACCAACTCTAGAGATCTTCTCCCATTCCTCACCTCTCTCATCAACTCATCCCTGACCACTGGATGTGTCTATGCAGACTTCAAGATAGCAAGAGTTGCTTCCCTCCTAAAGAAACCAACATTCAACTCCTTCCAAGTATCAAAAATACAGACCGGTATCCCTTCTGTCTTCTCAATCCAGGACAGTTGAGCATGATGTCTCCAAACAACTCTCCAGTTATCTCTCTCAGAATAACCTTCTCAACCCCAAACAGTCAGGCTTCAAGAGGTCTGCATGGCTTAAGCTAACTTTCTCTCCTCTGTTCTCATTCTTCTAAATCTACTGTATCTTCGGCCTTTGACAATGTGAACCATCACATCCTACTTTCCACCCATTCAGATCTCTGCATCTCCGGCTCTGCACACTCTTGGATTGCATCCTACCTGGCAGGGTGCTCCTACAAGGTGACATGGAGAGGATCTAGTCTGTTGTACGGACACTACACCGGTGTCCCCCAAGGCTTTGTTACCTACCCTAGTGTTATTCTTTGCATTGCCACTTCACATACCAAATAATCTACCTCTCTATTTTAAACCATATTTACACTGGCTGTACAGTATTTTTTCAATCCTGTCATATATATGTAACTGAATACTTGAATGTTTGTACTTTGTGGGTAAATGTATGTTGCTTTGCATCTTGCACATTGCACCTTGCACCTCAACTAACCTAGTTGAATAAAAGTTAAATAAAAAATAATTTAAATCTCCTCTTCTTTTTGTACACCAAATCTCTTGGCTCTGTCATAACCTCACATGGACTCCACTATCACTGCTATGCAGATGACACTCAACTATTTCTCGCCTCACCCTTCAGAAACGCAAGTGAAAGCATGCACATCATCACGAGCTCACCACTGATAAGACTGAGCGTCTCTTTTCCGTGGGAAGGTTTGTCCACTCCAGGACAGTTTCTACACACAAGTCATACAAGTTCTGAACAGCTGACCGTACACATATCCCTGAGAAGACACTGTATTTATTTAAATAAATTAAAAAGCAATGAATATATATTCATATGGCATTTACCCAGTTGATTGACGTACATGGCGGCCAGTCTGAGATCTCTGCTACGGGTCACGAGTCACCATGAATGTCTGGGTAAAGGCGCTAGCTACTTCAAAAATTCAGCGAGCTGAGTGGCCTAGTTAGCCTTCCAATTTAAATATACTAAAAAAGGGATATAAAAATGAGTGGGGGAGCTGGACCAAGTAAGAAACAAAAAACGTACCACTTCCATGTGGAATGGGAGGACTTTTTTTCACCATGTCATATTTGAAATGCGTTTGTCTGATCTGTCCATCTCTGACTGCTATTCCAAAGAAGGGAAATGTGGCGAATCACTTTCGAACTGTTCATAGAAACTACGACACTGACCTCCCTCCAAAAAGTGAGCTGAGAAAGAGAAAGCTGTGGGAACTAAAATCACAGTTATTTAGACAGCAGTCATTTTTCATACAGCTGAATTCAAAAGCAAAAGCAGCCACCGAAGCATCATTCCGGGTGAGTCACTCCATCATTAAGCATAAGACGTCTTTCCAAGATGGAGAGATGATAAAAGAAGCCTTTGTTGAGGCAGCTTGTTGTTTTGGGATTTTAATACAAACCAGAAATATTATCTTCATTCAAATCTCTTCAGCTTTCAAGAAGTATAGTTACAGGGCGCTATGAAGTAATGGATGATTATTTGACAGAGTAGCTTTGGAAGGACGTCTCAGACTGCAAGTGTTTCTCACTGCAATTAGATGAGTCTACAGATACAAGTGATACAGCTCAGTTGTGCATTTTTACTCGGATGGTGTTTACAATTATGACTGCAAAAGAGGAGCTGTTAAAACTACTGCCCATGAAAGATCACACGTGTTTTTAAGAACATTTTTCATGTTCTTAAAAACGTTATTAAGAAAACCCATCTCCCGGTGTGTAAATTAATGTCAATCACCACAGACGGTGCTTCCGCAATGGTGGGCCGCTTGAATGGATTTTATTGCCAAGTGCAGGCAGGACGATGCTTTCACCGACTTCCTTACCGTCTGACCTCTTGTTACTCACTGACGTAAGATCGCTTAGTAGTGGGAAATTCCTGCAGACATTTCGAGAACTCTGTCCGGAGATAAAGGACTTTCTCCTTGTCAGTAAATATGCAGAATACACGCAACTTAGTGACAGTAAGACATTTTTAACCGATCTGACCACCAAGTTGAATGTGCTAAATTTAGAGCTCGAAGGAAAATAAAATAATGTGGTCAATATGATCAGCACAGTTAATGTTTCAAATGAAAAATGCAACATCTATCCTCAAAGCTGCAGCGCCATGACTTGAGGAACTTCCAAAACCTCGCATCAGAGCAGAATGAAATTGTCTGTCAGACTTTGATAAAACGGTTCCAAGACTTTGCTTTACTCGAGCCAATCGTTAAATTTATGTGCTATCCATTTAGGTCAAATGTTGAGGTTGATTTACTCACATCGAAAATTGCAGCAGTGTTTCACCTGAATTCATTTGCAGTTTAGGATGAGATTTTGACAGTAAAAGCCCAGGTAGCAGACATAGTTGGCCCGCATCTGGCGTGAAGCTGGCACAGGTGGCATTCAGTCGGCACTGGCATACAGCATGTGAACCGAACATGGCCCAGGTGTGGCAGAGGCGGCACTGGCTTTAATGCGGCAAACATCATGTGGGCCAGTTACTGACCAAAGTATTTGGCCCAAATACCTCTGGGCCACATATGTATGGCCGGTCTTGTCCCACAGTCAAATGAGATAAGTAAATAATTAGTCAGCAAAAAACTAAAGATCTAACCAAGTGAATAAATATCATATTTAGTATGTATCAAATCTAAATTCAGGTAAATTGTTAAGACTCTACAGCACACAGAAGGTGCACTCAGTACAAATAATTTTAAAGACCATTGTTTTAAAACAATGCTTGCACATGTGATAGACCATTGGTCCTAATAGTTAATCTGGGATGGAGAATGAATCAAATAATATTGTTTGGGTGTGATGTTTTAGGCAAAATCACATTTACATGCTTTAAGTTATAAGTATAGATTGTTAAATCCACATTTGTTAAGCACAAAAATACTCTAAATACTACTGTAATACAATAATGTTATTCAAAGATATTGAGATTTGTTAAACATAATGCACTTGAAATCATATTTGAGCCGATTTCACGAACGAAAAGATGTTTCGTTTATTTGTTCTGTGAATCTATGTGACTGACCTCTCACTCCGGTACAGTAGGTGGCAGTATATGCACCTTTCAGGCGGTTGCGATCTGCCAGTAAAACTAAAGAAGAGAAAACCTCCAGTCTGATAGAACGTTCGAGTAGGCCTACTGTAATGGGTGGACTCGACGAAGTTGCAATTGCTACCTTCAGGAGTAAGTAACACCTTATATTATAACGCTACTAAATAAATAATTTTATTTATGTTGCGTTGTTCAATGAATTTTCCGTGGTTTAAGTTAGCTTTCTGTAACTTTAGCCGAACGTTAGCTAACTTACCTAGCTAGCTAGCTAGCCAGATAGGGAACATTAACACCTTCCATGAACACAATCTCAAACATTTGCTAGCAAGGGCAAACAGCTATTTAGCAGTATTTAACCTTTAGCTAGCTACAAGCAGAGTTGGGTACATTTCATTACATTTTTTTAAAGTGATCTGATTACTGTACTGTAATCAATTTACAATTGTAAAAGTAACTTTTACCCAACTATGGCTACAGGTGACCCTAAAAGTTAAGAAACCACTGAAAATATTTATTAAATCGGCGGTGTCCAGTTGTTCCAGTTCAAAACAGTTTGGGACAGGTGTACAGTATAACTATAAGACAGAAAAATATAAGATGCACACAATTATTTTCGACTGTACCAAAATAGTTCAACACAAGGAAGATATTGATGATCAATCCAAAATGTATAAACACTGAATGATCCAAAATACAAGTGCATCAATATAAAGTCTTAGCCAAATGAGTGTACATTTTTCGAAATGAACAAACTTAATGATAATTAGATCCATTTTTGTGTCCTCTTTTTTAAGTGTACACATCTACATTTCAGAGGGGGAGACTGAGCATATTGAAATCCAAGGTTCATCAGCAGTTGAATGCTGTGACGTGCCATGCAGGATGAGCCCAGCACTTAAAAAGTTTCTAAATGATCCATCCCAAGATTGGCGCGGCAACAACTTGGAACAAAGAGCACTATCACCCTTTTACTCTAAGGTTCAGTGTTATGGTGTGATGAAGCAAGCTATGAAGCCTTCAAGATGTTTAGATGTAAGTTCACAAGTACAATAACATTTAATTTTGTTATTTCAAACTTTATTAGTTTAGACAGCATTAGAGGGTTTAACCTGTTGTACCTTTTTTGGGGGGTTCTTTCAAACCAGTGGAACATGCAATTGCAGTTTTCCCAACACTGCCATTGTTCAGCCAATCCGGCACTGCACCACCAAAGAAGCTGGTGCAATACGGCTCGAGCAGCAAGGCCATGTTCTTGCGGTGAGTATTTTATACAGTGACATTAAAAGCTTTCCACCCTACTACAATGTTTGAATGAACATTGCTTTCATACACATAACAACCAAGGGTCTACAATAATTTCAACCCTTAAAATAGCAAGTAACAATTGTTCACTGTGACATTCATTACTTGATTCTCATGGGTATGAAAGACATGATGGTTTACACTGTGATATGTGAAACATTACTACAATACTGAATGAAACATGCTACTTGTTTTCTGCTGTTTCCAAATTTTCTAGCCCTCAGAAGATCCCAATGTTTTCCTTCAATGATGTGCACTTTCCAGTCCATTCTTGCTTGTTAGACAAGACGACTGCATGGTTGCCATTGGGACAACCCCAGTGAAAAAGATTTGTTGTATGAGGGGCCTCTTCACTTTATGGCCTTCACTTGACTTACTGAATCCTAAGTCTATTGCCACACTTTTGTCTGTTGCAAACCAAGGTGCTGGGAGGCAAATGTCTGAATGGCAAGCGTTCATCGAGTAAGTATATAATCCCATATGGTGTATGTTGAAACATGTAGCTCACATTTCATTACTGAGCATCACTGAAATTGATATGTCATTTGAAATGGAGAGATGGTATGTGCATTATTACTGTTTAGACTAATTATTAGGGATGTCACGAGAACCGATACTACCGAAACCTTCCGGTTCTAAAATGACAAAACACCGACGATGCCCATTTTTTTTAAGTACCGTAGGCACCGATACTCTGATAGCAAAGATGCCAGTGTTGGCAATACTGTAGCTAGCTAGCTTTGTCAGGGGAGGATAACTGAAAATTGCAGGAAAAATCAAAAGCAAACGAAAAGGATTCGCCTCCAGTTGCTAGCTAGGTAGTCTGCTTCGTTCGGCGGAGGATAATATACTTTTCTAATTTTTACACTTGTAGGTGCACCGTTCCTGGAGGTACTGCAATACCGAGTTGATGCGTGGATCATACGGAGCAAGCCCCGTTTTCGAATCCCTGTTCGAAAAATCAACTTAATATATATAGTTCCCCAGTGGGGAACGCATTCGATAGTAAACTGATTAGAACATATGATTCAAAGCTTTCATTATCCAATACAATACAGTCGTATGGGACCAATGCCCAACACATTACACACAATAATTCGCTCCGATGTGGAGCTAGCTTCTTTAGGGAGCCAGCTTCTTTAGTGGATTCCTAGCCTTTCGTAGTTTCGCCATCAAAGTAATAGTGCTTCATTCAACGCGATAAACATTGCTTAACAAATATGAAAACATTAAACATTTCGAAAATATGCCACTAAACTATATTAGAATAATGTGACATATTTACTAACTTATAATATTTTAATAAGAACATTTACATTTGCAATCTGTATTGCTTAAATATATAATAAATACACAGAATCCTGTGTAATGCTAGCTACATTAAGGATGCTGGTGGTAAATGTGGATATCGCATAGATCACGTAATTCGCGACTTCCCCAATACCATGTTTATGCTACCTTTGCTCTCCAAAAACCTTAAACTAGCCAAGAAATGGTGCGCAAGTTGGTGAAAAAAAACATGTTTATCTGGTTAGCTGAATGGCTGCACAGCTATATCCACTGTTTTGTTTTGCACTGTTGTTGATTTGCACAGTACCTTTTGAAAAGCTGTCTGGAATGTGTCTCGGGAGTTGTTGTTGCACTATGAGCATTATTTGGACTTTATATGTTCTATGCGATATTGCATGTGTTTTTTATAGCTTGTTATAATATTTTTCAAGTGTTTAAATAAATGTTTCAAGTTCAAGTAGTTGGAATCTTAGAAAATCCTTTTTTTTACCGTGGTATCGAAATTGGCATTGAGAATTGTGTAATTTTACTGGTATTGGCACCAACTACTGAATTTTTGGTATCGTGACACCCCTACTAATTATACTAGAGGATGTTTTGGTTTCTTGTTCTACATTTGGTGTATTGGCAGTAAGGAACAGTGTGCATTTCTTTGAGGAAAAATAAACTTGTTACAGCCTTTATTTTGAAATCAGAGTTGTATGTTCTGATATGCTGTGGAATAAAATCCTACTTTTGTTTAATAAAGACCCTCAAAGTAAGAATGCTTAATGCTGCTCATTTTAAGACAAATTATCTTATATTGCTTTGTTCTGTTTCAAGAAATGGTTCTCAGTGGCAAGACTTTTTGGCTAATTTCAAGAATTCTTTGCAAGGAAAAATTGTTTACCCCCTTGGTAGAGTTTTTTTGCTTGATACAGGACAATTTGACCAGATTTAAGATATTTTAGCTTTTTCAAAAAAGGCATTTTTTGCAGTGTCCTCCAAAGTGCCCTCATCATCACTGACATTCTAGCAAAACAGTCTCTGATCATTTCCATAGAAGAACTGAGCAGACAGCTGTAAAATAAATGCTACATACTATAGTAATTTTTAGTCAAAATCAAGCCCAAGGAGTCAGACTTGTAGTCGAAAGGTTGCCGGTTTGATTCCCAGCTGTGCCAACTGTCTTTGTGTCCATGGGTAAGGCACCGTATCCTAAGTTGCTCCAGGGGAATGTCCCTGTACTTACTGTAAGTTGCTTTGGATAAGAGTGTCTGCTAAATGACTCTCAAAAAGAGTTACGAAGTGTGTAATTGCTTTTATTGAAATGTAATAAACAGTTTCAATGTTTCTAATAATAATAAACATTCGTTTATAATGCACATTTTTCATCTGGGCCAAATTTGGCAAGTGAATGTGGCTTGGATCAGGCTTAGTCTAGGCTTAGTCTAGGCTGAAATCTGGAACCAGTTCGAAAACATGTCTGGTCCAACATAGGGCCAGAATTGGGCCAGCTCCTGGATCATATATGTGGCCCACATTTGGCCCACATGTGGTCCACATGTGGCTACCAGAGGTGGCCCACTAGAGGACCGTAATTCATTGCGATATGTGGGCCAAGTGTAAGTGGTATGTGTGGCCCAGCACTGGGCCAGACCAATTTTGCTACGTGGGAGCTAAAATCGAGCTTAGGTCGAGGGCTCATGGACAATTTTGGAACTTACTCACAGAGGAAAAAAAAGTAGAGCAAAAGTATCCAAACATGAGGACAAGTGCTACCTCCTTGACTGCATTATTTGGCTCTACTTATTTATGTGAGTCAGCCTTTTCCTACATGAAGATTATTAAGTCCAAATACTGTTCTACCATGATGATCTTTTGGAAGCCTGCTTGAGACCAGGAGCTAATGTCCGGACTATGCAACCCTGGCTGACTCCATTCCGTGAAAGTAATCAGAGTAAGGTATGTACTCTGTATATATAAATATATGTTTAGCATTTTTTAATGTAGGTAGATCATTTTGACTTGGTAATTTTGAAAGTAGCTTGCAAGCAGAAAAGGTGTGGGCACCCCTGCTGTATACTCTATTACCCTGCTGCTCTGCTGCTACCTAACATCACAGTGCATATATATAATTTATCTTTCCTACTGCAATAAACTTTAGTTTCCCTGCTGCTAGTAGTCTACAGTGCATATGTGTTCACAAGTTATAAGACTACTCAATAGCGGATCTGACATATACCCCACTGCAGTTAATGTACTTCCCTGCTACTGGAACTCTTAACACTAATATCCTTGTGTATATACTACTTAAAATTTTTTCATTTAATATAATTCAGTATAATTTCAACATTTATCAATGTCATATTTTGCTTGAGTGTATATATTGCTCTACTATATTGTTGTATTATGCTACTCGTTTAGTATTAGTTTAACAATTTGCATTGACAGGGAAATAATTTGTATCCAAGTATTTCAATGTAAAAAAACATAACTGGCAAGAGGGATGATTAAAGGATAGTGATTCTGATTCTCCAGTTCTGTTGTGACTTTGTGAATAGCGATGGAAATAGCATCCTTCGTTGATGTGTTGTGGTAGTAGGCAAGTTGGATGGGGTCATGACATCCTGGCAATCTGCATTTGATGTGAGCAATGACAAGCTCTGGAAGCAACCTGATGATGACATGCGTAGGTGAGTAGGGTGAAAGTCATTGGGGAACATTACCTTGGTGTTCTTAAGCACTAAAAAGATGGCAGTCTCCTTGAACAGCTATAATGTGTCTTTGTAAAACTGTTTCAACTAACTAAAGTGAGTTTCAAATTTTAGACAATTCAGACCTTGAAACAAATGTGGGACAGCAATTTAAATGGAAAAGACATTAGTACAAAGTAATAAACCATACACCTGGAAACACTATTGATCAAAGGTTTCTTAACAAGAGGTTTGGACCAGGTGTGACACAACAGGTAATAAACCTGTTAAACAGGAAGCCTTTAGGAAACGTCATGCTATTTTACTGTGTGCGTGCTTATGCTTGTGCACGTACATTCATTTGTGCATGTGTGTATGTGATAGCTCGTTACTAGGTGTGTCTTCTACAGTTTAGAATGTCTTTTCAAATCAATGGACTGCTCAAAACAGATACTGTAGGTGGACAAGGAAATCCATTAACCAACCCACAGTTCCAAGCCATAAACTAACCCATTAAGCTGCTGCAACCATGGGTTCACCACAATTGCATTTCTGTTTGCCTTTTTTCCAGCTAGGTTACGGGATATTCCACAAAGACATGACAAAAGCCAAGACTTCAAAAGGAAAAGCTGCTCACACGTCTCCTGTACAGTACTTAGATGGAGTTACAGGTCAAGGTAACAATGGAAAATGGCATCACATTTTATGAAATATCTATCTGCGGAAGACAACATGTTCAAAGACAACATGAGCTAAATTAATCAGTGTGTAATTTAAACTAACTATCTTACACAGATAGACCAGAATCCTTTCAAATGAGGAACTGACAAAGATCTTTCTCTGTCTGGACCTTGGATGATACAGATTAGAAGAATACTGTCATTAATGGGCAGTTATGTTAAACCCTATCTGCTGCTTATATTGTAATCTCTTCTGTCATCTGTAGACATGGCACAGAAAGTAGTACCCTGCATTCCTGGGGAATATTTCATATATATCCATTGACCGGTGTATATATATATTTTTTTTTTTAATTCATATCAATTAGCTTTTGAAAACTAATACTCCAGACATATGGACTGTGGCAGGTCAAAATCACTTCAGTCTTGGCATAGTTGTCTGTCTGTAAAGGTACACTACTGCCTTCAAATTGCTGGCACAAAATCTTTTCTGGAGATGGTTTTGAAGTGCCACAGTGCCGGCATTCTCCAAGTGTGTAAAGAAATGCTGTGTCCAAAGCAGCACCAAAGTACATCATTAGGCACCCACAACTGTGAATCAAATATCAAGCCTCATTAGTGCAGCTGCCTGCTTGCTCTGCCGCTTACTCAACAAAATGAATCTGTTAAAATACATTAGGGATAGACGTAACATTAGACAACAGAAATTGGGTAGGGTTATCTTTTTTGTTCTTTTAATGCGGTGTGAATTTAGGTTTAGATTTGAATCCATTGCTATTGTTAATTAACTGGTAACCTATGTACAAGCTGAGAAGAAAGTGATCGTGGACCTGGTGATCATGGACTCACTCATTGTCTTGAAAATCAATCAATAAATCAAATTTATTTATAAAGCCCTTTTAACAACAGCAGTTGTCACAAAGTGCTTTGACAGTAACCCGGCCCGAGACCCACAAAAGCAAGCAACACAAGTGATGCACAGTGGCTACGAAAAACTCCCTAGTAGGAGGGACCTGGGAAGAAACCTAGAGAGAGGCCAGACTCAAGCGGGTGGCCAGTCCTCTTCTGGCTATACCGGGTGGGGGATCTGAAGGTACACAGCCCATTGTAATAAGGTCAATCAGAGTTCAATTATTGTCCAGCAATGAAGATATGATGGGTGGACTGTGACCATAGTCTTTATGTAGCATCAATACAGTTCGGTGGTCTTGCGAAGGAAGACCGTGAAGCCGCCTGGATATGAAAGCTGGCGTCATCGGGTGGAAACGGGATCATCAACCGCAGTGACATGGGATCCAGCACAGCAGCGGGCCGGGCACAGGAAGGGGACAGGAAGGAGTCATCAGGCCACATGGTCCTGTCGCATGTTCCTAGGGTCCTCCTAGGATATACATGACATCAGGAACATTAGAGTGGGCATACCTTGGGTGTAGTACCTTGACACAGCTCTGACCCCAAAATGAATATATGAAACCCTACTCCCCTGGCACATAAACTATTGTAGCATAACATGATTCTCAAAATATCATACTTCATACAAGACTAGCTTCTTAACACACATACCATCGCTATATTGATTATGCATTCTCAGTCAGGGAAGGAAACAGTATATGATTAAGAGAACAGAGTTGATCTAGAGATCAACAAAGCCACAAGTTGTTACAAAGCTATTGAAAAATGTCCACGACAGCACTAGCCAACCGTTCCAAAACATTGGGATTGAATAGGCATCTTGATTACTCATTACGCGCTGGTGTGGGTATTTACCCAGTGCATCATTCATGCGTAATGAGTAACCTACCTCTCTCCCAGTGCCCAGAGGTAAGCGCAAAAATTTAAAAAAATCATACATAAACACAGTGTAAATAATAATACTAAGTACATACCACAAATAGTTAATCACACAATCATTTTCTGCCACGACAGCCCTATCCTGTCCTGGCGGTCGTGACAGTACTCCCCCCAAAAGGCACGGCTCCAACAGGCCGAAGTCCTAAAGGACACCCCAAACCCCACTGGAATGGAAACGCAGGCAGGGCAGGGTGGGAGGGCAGACCCTTCCTTGCAGAGGCTGAAGTCTCTCATGCCTCGGGAGCAACCTATCTGGTAACAGGGAAGGAGGAGGGATCAGACGGCAGGTCTGGTTCCCCCACAGAACCCAGTGGTGGCATATCAAACCGGCGGTGGCGATGCAGGCACATCCCATCAGTGGTGACATAGGCCCATCCCAGCAGTGGTGACGTAGGCACATCCCAACGGTAGTGCCACCACCGTTTGCTGAAGGGACCTTGGATCTCCCTTTCGCCGCTCTACCTTAGGAGGTAGGAGGAACTCCTCTAACCACTTAGCTGACAGTGGACAGAGCTCCTCAAACCACCTGAAAGAGAAGGTGGAAACCCCCCCTTAGGTGGCCATGATGGTGGTGGACCAGGAGGAGTTGGTAGTTCCAAGATATTTCTTGGGAAGACTCAGTCATTCCTCCTCCTTTGCCCCTTTTCGTGCCTGGTTGACAAGTCTCTCGCTGAGGGCAGGCAGCGGGAGCGTGGCAGATTCCTCCCACAGGTCTCCTCGTTGGCATACTAATCTGTCACATCGCAGGTGTTGTGGCGTTGCTGCAGGTGTAATTGTGGTTGAAGTGATGGAGACAGATGCAGGAGGAGGGTTCAAGTTGTTTAATGAACATTGACGTTAGATAGCCATGTTAACAGGAGCGCTGTATAAACAATGGTGCACAGGAACTGCGCAACAGATATATATTACCTACTGTGCTCTTACCGCAGCACAGATACAATAGTAACAGAGTATATGCCTGGTTTAACCATACACATTCCATTATGTATGACACATAACAAGGTGAAGACTCAATCAATACATCAACCATGTTACTATGTTAAATAGATTTTTGCAATATCCCAAGACTATGTTAGTTTAGTTATTACTGTGTTAGCTGAATACTAATTAGGACATCCTATTTCTTAAAACATGGAAGAAATCAAAGGTATTTTTAAGCAGCAGTTACTGGCTATAACAGATAAACAGTGGGAGTATTGTATGTATAGTTTGGAGTGGGGTATTTCCCAACACATTATATCTCCACTTCCAATGTTTTGATTTCAGATTCCCATAAGACATAGACAACTACAGGTCTTATAAAGATAAATCATACAGTATACACTCTATACACAAGTACTTACTGACAGTCACATTTGTCCTATAATCCTACATTCCTCTGTAATTTGTGAAGCTAACCATAAAATATCAGATAAACTGACCTAAGCAAAAGAACAGTGGTTTGGGTATAATACCAAGTGTCTGTTTCTTGGCAAAGAACATAATAACAATGTGATTTTACTATGCAGCCTTTAATTTTAACTACACCAGAGGGTGTGTGTGTAACTGCTCCACTTGAAAGCTCCAGGTCTTTCATCAAGACATCAATGACACAATCAGCCTTCAGCAAACTAGACTGAAAGTTATTTTACATTTTATTTTCTTGTAGGAACATTTTAATTTAAAGATGTAGAAAAATGTAATATTTTTTGTAAGAAAAGCAGAACTAGTATGAATAAATAAACAAAGGAAAAAAAAGGACAATAAACATCTGTACCAGTGTGAAAGCAAGTCAGTGAAGGAAGAGAATAGTAAGAATACAGAGGTAAGAAAATAATTTCCATTTTCTTCATTTCCATGTGAAAGAACTTCCCCCACATGGCCCAGAAAGATTCATGGAAGGAAATTTGTTCTTCAGCTGTTGCTAAATTAGGCTCTGCTTGACTCCACTGAGGGTGTGTCTTCACCAATCTCACTGCAACCGAAACACTACCACATATTTTCAACACCCCTTTTTTGCTCTATCTAACTTGTTGGCTATCTAGTTGGATTGCTTGCTTGTTTAGTTTGTCATCTATTTTTATTTTACATGAAAGTAAATTGACTGCTATTGGATGTGTTCATTTTGACACCAAAGTGGTGTGGACCAAGGTGGACCAATGGGAAGTAAGTTTGATGATCAACGGTAGCATGCTGGAAAACAAGTTTAACAGGCCAGTGAAATTTTATATTGAATGAAAGGAAATAGGGTTACGGATGGAGCTAGACAGTGCAGCTCTTAGAACACTGATGGCCAATGTCGCAGACACAGATTAAGCCTTGTCCTGGATTTAAAACATCAAGCTCAACGGAGATGTCTATCGAGTTTGATGTTTTAGTCGAAGACTTTGCTTCATCATTGTCCACAAAACAGGTCCTGAGGCAGCTACCTTCAACCACCCCCTGCTGGAATGTGCAGAGATGATCAAAAGATGCCACTGCTAAGAAAACGGACTGATATTCAATAATGTTGTAACAGCGTGTTTACACTTCCTTGAAGCAAGGCATTTATGTTGGGGGTAAAGTTACAAGCTTACTTCTGCCCCATGGAGGGTGTCCCACATTACCTTGAAAGGTGACAGTCGACCGTATGGAATTTCACTCATTTACATTTAAAAAAAATCTATAGTAGACACAAATCAGAATACAAATTTTCTTAGTCTGAAATAAATGATTGTTGTGTGTATTGGCCCATTGAATAAGCGTATGTAGATTTTGCATTTATTATTGTACACATTTGCTGACTCAAATTCTTACATTTACATTCATACTAGATGCAGATATTATCCTAGAGAACTTCAAAGGATTCCTTTAACAAGACAGTAAATAATCCATAGTCTCCATGTTGTTTCTTTTATAGTTTGTAGGAAAACTTTACTGTAGCATTAACCAGCACCATGCTGAGCCGATGATGGATGTCCCCAGACAGCCATAAATGTCTTCATCCTTATTCAAATATGGAAGGACTTTTTTTCATCAGATTAAATGTATAATTCATCGACACATTCTGGGCCAGGAAGGTAGGATAGGAGCAGAATGTAGCTTGATGGATGGGCTGTAACGCTAACCTGTGACCCTCTATACATAGTGCAGTGTTAGCATGTCCCAAAAGCCTCTTCTCTCACCATATAGAGACATGAGTATGCTTCTCTTACCGACTAAACATTAATCTGTTTTCTCATTGCAGACACTGCAGTGGGGTCTCCAATTAGAAGGACAAATGTGGACGTGGTCTTTTATGAACACACACACATCTACATGAAGACACACATTTTCATGCATACATACAAACCTTCATAATGCAAACCGAAAAGATTAAACGGTGTAGTGGGGGTTGGGTGGAGTGTGTGCCGAAGAGTTTGCTCAAGACTTCCAGTCAGGGCTCTGTAAACAATTCACCCTCCCCCTGTGACTTGGCATAAATCAACCCTCCAGCCTTTCCAGACTAGACCCCCTCAGCCACATCTGGGAGTGTACAGTCAGCTAGCCGTGCTGTGAGGAGAGATACAAAAACACAGAGAGAAACAGAAGGAGAAAGAGAAAGAGAGAAGACTAACAGAAAGAGAGAGCCTGGCTGACTGTATGACCATTCATCCTGTGTGACTCAGCAGCTATCTGCCTGTCTTGAAAAGGTCACGGACAAAATGAACTAGTGGGAAGACTAGCCGTCGCTGGGTCTTGACAGATGATGTTTGCTTAAACACCCAACTGGCTGTGTCCTGGCCTACACACCCCTTGTCACCCTGTCCCACCCCCGCTGAAGCCATGTACAGTACGCATTTCTTTGCCTGTTTGCTCTACATGTTAATCTGTCAGCCTCACGGGCTGTTTTGCTTGCACCAGCACATCATACATTTAATTGACGAGGCTGTGTTGTTCTTAATAGCACAGTGTGTGTGCATATATTTTTGTGTGTGAATATGCATGATCTTGCTTTTTTCAGTTCTCCACAATGGATTAAATCTATCCATTGCCTTCATCTGCAATGATTAACTATTATCTATGAGTCAACTCAACAGTTTACATAATATTTCTAACTAATGTTAATGATTAACACAAATCTAAACACCATTTAGCCTTCAGTTGGTCTACACCAAGTTAAAACTACACCAATCCAACTCAGACAGAAAAAGAATCTAGCTTTCAACCAGCACACCCAATTTAAAGAATCAATTTCCCTTTCCAGTGCTCATACTGCATGTGTACTTAACCATACGTTGGCGAACATATTGACTTTATTTATTGATGAGTTATTGATGTCTATCATTGTGGTGCCATAGTTAGTATATTCGTCAGTGATTCTCAAGTGGAACTAGAAGGGAGAACCTATACATGAATGCATGTTATAACATTAAAGGACACAAAGAGAGAAGCGGGTTGAGGTAAGTTTTGACTGTCACCCCTGAAACTGACAAGGTCATGTTGGAATGAAATGATTGATTAGCTCCACTGCTAGCTCACATCTAGCTAAGCAACAAGTCGAACCATAGACAACAGCCCTTTCCTCACATGTGCTCTTGGGGACGTTGGCTCCCATCCCCCAGCTTCTGTTCAACCTTCTCTCTGTCATTTCCCACCTCCCTTCTGAGAATATACACCCTTTACCCCTCCCCCTCGCACTCTCTCTTCACTCACACATTCAAAATGCAAGCCTTCACAGATTCTATTCAAGAGTGGGGATTGTTTCAGATTGACAAGGCAGTCCATCCTTTCCATTTTATGTTGTAAAATATATGTTAGCCAAATGATACTGTATGTCTTTACATCTACTCTATTGTTTGAATGAACGTATAGAAAGCCAACACGCTATTCAATAGGTGATGAATATTTTTCTTGTCTGTTCTGTTTTGCCAATGTCTGAATCAACAAATAGAGCTTTAGAAACACACACACACACACACACACACACACACACACACACACACACACACACACACACACACTAACAGGCATTCAATTATGCATATATGTCATACAATGTTTACATAGGTACACAAACTGACCTACATTTACCATGCAAGGACCATTAAAACAATGTGTCTTATCACCACTCGAATATACAATTCAACTGAGAAAACAGGAAGTTTAAATAACTGTGCTGGGAATAATGGTTTTTAATGTGCTGTCAGACAGGGATGGTTAACTGAAGAAAATTTGATGAACAGACAGAATGCTATTGGTTTGTAATAGAGTCTAATCAGCCAATCGTGGGGTGGCAATCAATGCATTTAGGCATGTACCATAGTCAGGGTCAAGACGGCCTTCTGAAGTTAAAACCAAGAATTAGAATGGGGAAGAAATGTGATTTAAGTAACTTTGTACGTTGCAAGGTTGTTGTTGCCAGATGGGCTGGGTTGAGTATTTTAGAAAGTGACGATCTACTGAGATTTCACACACAAACATCTCTAGGGTTTACAGAAAATGGTTTAGAAATCAAAAGAATATACAGTTAGCAGCATTTCTTTGGAAGAAAATGCCTTGTTGATGGCAGGTCAGAGGACAATGGCCAGACTAGTTTGAGTTAATAGAACAGCAACAGTAACACAAATAACCGCTCATTACAACCAAGGTAGGCAGAACAGCATATCTGAATGCACAACATGTCAAACCTTGAAGCAGATGGGCTACAGCAGCAGAAGACCGCAATGGATGCCACTCCTGTCAGCTAACAACAAGAAACTGAGGCTACAATTTACAAATTTGCCCACCACAAATGGACAATAATAGAAGACTGTAAAAACATTGCCTGCTCTGATGAGTCTTGATTTCTCCTTTGACATTCAGATGGTAGGGTCAGAATTTGGCATATCCACATTAAAGCATGAATCCATCCTGCCTTGTATCAACTTTTCAGGCTGCTGGTGGTGGTGTAATGGTGTGGGGGATATTTTCTTGGCCACTTTGGACCCCTTAATACAAATGGATCATTGTTTGAATGCCACGACCTACCTGAGTATTGTTGCTGACCATGTCACTTTTTTAAATTAAATAATGAATATGAGCTCAAAGTGCACACTTTCAGATTTATTTTAGGTAATTTACATCGCACAAATCAGGTGAACGGTGTAGGAATTATAGAACTTTTATATGTGCCACTCTGACCTTTTCCCATCAAAATTATGGGAAGAAAAGAGTATTGAGAAGGGAAGGAACTGAACATACCACCTCATTTGTGATTCATGGTGGAGGTAGGGTTATGGCACAGGCATGTATGGCTGATAAATGGAACAGTTTCCATTTAATTTATTGTCGATGTAACTGTGGACAAAAACAGCAGGATGAATTGTGTGAAGTGTGGAGAGCTATTATCTGCTCAGATTCAGCCAAACGTTGCAAAACTCACAGGAATTAGAATGTTTTTGTCTTGCCCAGTCTTCTGTCCTCTCCCTTTACTGGATTTTATTGCTGGCCTGAATTTAGATCTCAATCAACATGTTTTTTCTGATTCATTACATCCTGGAAACTCCCTCAATGATATCTTATTAAAAGTGTCTGAGTAGATGTCTAAATCTGGAATGTGCAAAAAGACTTATGTCCTCTTGAGACAAAAGACACTGTATATCTGCCCTGCCTGCCACATACTGTAGTCTGAAGAGTAAGTTTAGAAAAAAATAATAGGTAAAATCTAAAAAATGAATGAATCTTTCTTGTTGGCTGTCACATAAATAGTAGTCAGCAAACATTTACGGGCACATCATTTTAATTCCTGGTCAAATAGACTGTGCTATCAGTGACTTAGTGGCTCTGAATAGGGATCCCAAATTGATTTTATTAGTTACATTGATTTTATTAGTTACTATTGATTTTATTAGTTACTAATTTCTTTGCAGGATGTCAGAATAGCCTCCCAGAGCTGCTGTTTTGATGCGAACTGCCTCCCACTCTCATAGATCTTTTTCTTGAGGATGAGCCAAAGTTTCTCAATACTATTGAGGTCAGGGGAGGATGGGGGCCACACCATGAGTTTCTCTCTTTTTATGACCATAGCAGCCAATGACACAAAGGTATTCTTTGTAACATGAGAATGTACATTGTGATGCATGAAAATGATCTTGCTCTGGAAGGCACAGTTCTTCTTTCTGTACCATGGAAGAAAGTGGTCAGTCAGAAAATCTATATACTTTATATACTATATACACATTGTGTATCCTATATACATTTTCACACGTTCAGGGACCCTAAAAGGGCCTACTAGCTCTTTTCCCATGATTCAGGGCCAAAATATTACTCCGCCACCTCATTGCTGACGTCGCAGCCTTATTGGGACATTGTGGCCATCCACCAACCATCCACTACTCCATCCATCTGGACTATCCAGGTTTGCACGGCACTCATCAGTAAACAAGACTATTTGAAAATTAGTCTTCATGTATTTCTGGGACCATTGCAACCATTTCTGCTTGTGAGCATTGGTTAGGGGTGACCGAATAGTAGGTTTATGCACAACTGCAAGCCTCTGGAGGATCCTACACCTTGAAGTTTGTGGGACCAGAAGCTTCAAATAACTGTTTGCTGCTTTGTAATGGCATTTTAGCAGCTGCTCTCTTAATCCAATGAATTTGTCTGGCAGTAACTTCCTCATTATGCCTTTATCTGAACTAACCCGTCTGTGCTCTGAATCAGCCACAAATCTCTTCAAGGTAGGAGGATCAAGTTTTTGTGAAATATCTAATGTTTTCATACCTTGTCCAAGGCATTGCAATATTTGACGCTTTTCTGCAGCAGAGAGATACTTTTTCTTCCACATATTGCTTGAAACCTAATGATGTGGAAAATCCTTCTTAAGTAGTTTTCCTTTAATATGGCTCACCTGGCAAAATAATTATCGCAGGAGTATGAGATTGATTTCAGTGACCCAAAGAACCCGGAGACACAATACCATCCATGACTTTGATTGAAAAACTAAATATTTAATGTTTATGACACTTAATTCCAAATTGCATAATAAAACAATTGTATGCCTCAACAAATTAAGAAAATATAAATAAAACGATAGGTAGAATAACAATACCAGGCAACTTGTAAGTCTGATACAAACAACTGTATACATAGAGAAGTATTTCAGTTTAATGGTGGTGTAGAACTTCGCTGGTGAAAAGGCTACATCCTCTTACAGAGACACGATTTCTATTTTAATGTAATGATGGTATATAATATGTACATTTAAGGGACATTTTATTTAGAATCCTTTTCCAGCATTACTGTGCCCCTGTTCACAAAGCGGGGTCTATAAACTTATGTTTCAGTGTGTTTGGTGTGGAGGATCTCTGTTTGCACAGTGCCCTGAAGTCAACCATATTGAACACCTTTGGGATGAAAATTAATTGCAAATGTGACCAGGACATGTCATCCGACATCAGCGCCTGAACTCACAAATGCTCTTTTGGCTGAATGGGCACAAATTCCCACAGACACACTCCGTAATCTAGTGCCAAAATCCTTCTCAGAAGAGTGGCAGCTGTTATAGCCACAAACGGGGGAGGGCAACTCCATATTAATGCTCATGGTTTTGGGACGTCCAACAAGTTAATGTGGGTGTGACTGTCAGGTGTACACATTTTTGCCATATAATGACTGTATTTGTAATTGATGTGTTATGTAAAATAATTGTAATTTTGACATTTCCAGCAATGACTGACATTTTCAAAATTGGTAGTGTCTTGGATGTAGAGTTTAATCAATTTAATGACACCTTGGTGAAATTCTATGAACACCATGAAAACCCCTGGGTGTTCTAAAACGTTTGAACGGTAGTGTGTGTATATGCAGTATATATTTTATACAATATTATATACATTTCATTACTTTTTCTGAAGAGGGTTATCTTTACATGGCTATACGTTTGCACAATACAAAAGTACATCACGTGTTTTGCACATCACAATTTTACAAAACTTGGAGGTAAACAAACTAACTGAAGCTGATTGCTTCTAAGGTGAGTATAGCAGAAGCTTGCCTATGCAACAATCCATAGTATAAACTACCCCATGAATATGAATTGTGCTTATATACAGAACATTATTTTTTACAGTGTGTCTATTGGTGTTTTGATACTTTTTAGGTCCTGGTACCCCAGGTTGGGAACACTGCTTTACAGGATACATTCTAATATATGAAACAAACCCATTGTCCAGGCAACATGTTATGTTGAACATTCGTCCTTAATGCTAGCCAAGTAGGAAAACAAGAACATGAAAAGTGAATAAGTTATAAATAGCTAAATGTTTGTGTCCACAGTAGAGTGAGTTAGGAATTGCCTTTTGATTGCAGCGTATAGTGTTGTTACCATATACTGACATAATGTCATCGTCCCCTCCCAAACATCTCAGCCTCTCCATCTTTCCTTTCCTATAGCTGAAGCCTAATTTTCATAATGGATTACTAGTAAAGTTGAAAGTCCATCAAGGTTAGAATAAGGGCAACTTTGCCCGGTAACCCTCCTCTCCACGGTCAGACAAGAGTCATGCCCCTCCCCAATTTTACACAGCTCAAAATATTATAATCTCTTAATGAATAGATGTTTGTTGTTACTGTACAACTGGTATTTTGGTTAGGTCTCCCCAGCAACAGTGAGCTACAAACACAACCTTGCCACCAAAAATGGGAAATGTTTTGGGGGTCAAATGACAACATAATAATTATTAGAGCAAAGACGAATCAGGCTAAGAGGATAATTACAAACTGTTACATTTAGCATTTCATTAGCACCCAGTAGGAGCCTGTTCAGCTCTGTGAAATCAAGAACCATCTGCTAGACTGCTGGGGTGGGGCAAACTACTGCCTTGTCATTGTCTATCTCAACCCACAAAAGATATGTGTAACAGTAAAACCACATCCTTATTAAGAACATTGCGTACAGAAGGAACAAATCCTGCACTTTTGGATATTACATTGTCGTTCAGATTCAAATATCCTTCATGAATTTAATGCTGGCCATGGAGTTAAAATATGATAATAGCCCAATTCCTCAATGTCTATTTATGAATTGAAAGAAAAAAAGAGACAACATTAATACTGGAAACTGCAGTAGATTGGCAGGCCTTAAGTGTGAGGAGACAAATGGTTATTGGTTTCTCTCCTACGATCTTTGACCTTTCCTGTCATTAGCACCCACATCTGCTCAATTGAGCAGCAAATCTATCACCTCAAAAATGACCTTAGTGCCTTTTACATGTAATACATTAATGATGATCAAACTCATGTACAGTCAACCCACACAAGCCAGACTTTGAGCATATTTGGTAAATAAAATCAGTATTTTTAATTGTAAAAAGTTACCAAATTTTTATTTTTTTATTTAGTTACAACAAATCCAAAGTTTTAACAGAATGTCTACGACTCTAAAATTCCTTTGGCTTTGCCTATTATGGTTGTTACCATAGAAATGTTATTGTCCTGAGAGGACTGGCCTCTGGCTGTTCTTCAGTGCTTTCACAATAGCTTTCTTTGCTCTGTTTGGTCTCTATTTCGGGAAATACAGCACTTAAAATGCAGCCATATGTATCAGCCAGTTTACCCACCAGGCAAATGTTCTCCATCTACAGTAAATAAAATGCTTGCATGCAATCACACACACATTCTGTACTTCACAATAGTCAGGGTCAACGTACATTCAGGGTCAACTTACATCATTAAATTAGGAATTTGTAAAAACTAACAGTTGCTATGCACATGACTGACCATGTCCTAATGATTATGAAATACATTTTCAGTTTTAATAGTCAACAAATGACACGGACATGGTTAATATTGTACTTTTAAGGCATTTATGATTGAGGAGTTGAGTTCTGTGTGCATATAAGTATATACAGGAAGACATACTATAAGTTTTTGTGTGACTTAAGCTTTGAGAGTGATGAGAATAACATCTCATGCTAGGAAACTAAAGCATTTTAGAACACTGAAAAATACAGTTAGTGCTAATCAACAGAAAATGACTACTCAAATCAGGGACTATACATGTAACCTGCAATGCAGCTCTAAAAACGTCTCTTCTCTTGTTCTAAAAGCGGAATTACATTAGAATGTTACGTCCTATCATGTAACAATGACTAGGCTAATCCAGAACACTAATACCAACTCACAAATACCATAAAAGTTTTTATTTAACTGTTATTTAACCAGGTAACTTGACAAGTTGGCCTGGGAGCAATTAGGGTAAAGTGCCTTGCCCAAGGACACAATGACATTTGGCACAGTCGGGAATCGAACCTTCTGACTACAAGTCTGCCTCCCTAACCACTGAGCCATCTGCTGAGCCATCTGCACCCCACAATCAAGGATGTATGCGAGTGGGATAACTTCATTTTGGAGAGCAAAATTGAATAGATCTTCATCAGCTTATAGACAAACCAATTGACCACCCTGTCCTTCAGTTATACACCTATGGTGTGAGGATTGGTGGAGGGGGGTGGGGGGTGTTTTTGAGACAAACCAATATATCAGGTCAGGTCAAAAGTTCACATTTAAAACATCTGTTGATCACCATCATCCTGACCCATCTGCTTACACTATCCTAGTCTTTGGAGATTAAAGTGTAAATTCAAAAATCACATCATGAAAATAAGTAATCAGTCACATGGTATTTTTATATATTTTAATATTCAAAAAATACTTCAATTTTGGCTTTCTGATACATAAACAGCCTGGTTTTTGCTATACAGTGTGGTACTATTTTGTTAACAAATGAAAAGTGCAAAGTAGTGGACCACGTTGTTATCCTTATTAGTCCACCACGCATGGTAAAGGCTTCTTCAACACTCCATAGCCTTGTTTACATCTGTACTGATAATCCAACACAGACTGAGGTGAGACTCACAATACATACATATCTTGGCATCAGCTTCTTTCTCTCTGAATGAACAGGGTCCATTTCATTTCGACCCACGTCCACATAACGTGCAAAATAAAATTTGCTGTGCTGTCCGAAGAAGCGCCCGTCAATACCTGCAGATAACATGACCCTTAGTCCATCACAGTAGGTTATGGAACGCTTCTTCAAAATAACATGGTGAGCTACAGATTCAGAGTCTATGGTGAAGCAGCAAATAACGGGCCAGCCGTGTTTACTCATCAATGCTTTTGATCCTATGATTCAGTCATTTCAAGTTTTTTTTTTGGTTAACCTTGGTAAATATTTTGCACCCATAGAGGCATCATCTTGCGTGCAAAAGCATCATTCAGCTAATAGGGTTCAGAGTGTCAGCAACTTTGACAATTACCCAATGAAAGGAAATACAAAAATCACTGCAAAGTAAACTTCATTTTGGGGCAACATCGGCATTCCCAAATAGCATTTAAATACAGTAATTTTGCGTAATGCATCGTTTCAGTGTTGCCTTAGTACCCACATTAGAAGAGAGGATTTGAATTACCTGTATTTTTCTGAGCTTGGTATGCTTCAATACAAATGTCCCATTTGCCAGATAAAATGTTATAATGTCCAAAAAAAGTTTTATACACTCCAAAATAGAGAGCTGTGCAGAGCTACTATTGCTATAACTGCTGTTATGCACAGTTTGAACTAGGTCTACATTTTTGTTTTCTGTTGTCTTTGAACTACACACCTCTAATAAAAGCTTTCATTAGTGCCATGCACATTTCAGTTGAATCAGGAGCTGTACAACATCTAGAAAGATAACTGCTTATATTTTTATTTTGAAGTCAAATTTACTTGCATATTGTAGGGGCAACAATGGTGAGCGTTCTGCTCTGTGCAACTCTATATTTTGTTGAGTACCAAATGTATTTTGACATTTGCAAAGCTGGCTAATGGTACATTTAATTGTGATTCCTGATCTCAGAAGGAAAAACAGGCATGGATATCCTGTCCTTTAAGATAAGGTACAGTGGCAGGTCCAGAGACTACTACCCATATAAGGTCATTATCGTTTCTTTTTCTGCTTTAAAGATTTTCTCCTTTTGACAATCATCTCATATAGTTTGTCCATGCCCTCATGAAGTCCTTCACCAATTATGGCGCAACAAGGTTGGACATGGTATGTGGTGGATGGAGTCAGCTCGTGGAGAGCCAGCTGTTTTTCAATGTCTGCAACCGGAAGAGATTTGGGCAGGTCCTGTTTGTTGGCAATCACCAGCAGGGGTGTCCCTTGGTTTTCTGCAAATTTGGTGACTTTATGTAGTTCTGTTTTAGCCTCCTCTAACCGGTCCACATCCACCGAGTCCACTACATAGATAATACCATCAGTGCACCGACTGTAGGATTTCCATAGTGGCCGGAGCTTCTCCTGACCTCCAACGTCCCAAAAGTGACAGCTGATCCCCTTCGCTGTACCATTACTGAGCTTAATTTTCTCTGTGTTGAATCCGATAGTCGGCACAGTGTTTACAAATTCGTTGAATTTCAAACGATAAAGAACAGTTGTTTTGCCAGCTGAATCCAAACCCAGCATCACAATATGGAGGGACTGGAAAGCAGATATGTTAGAGAAACTGTTGCCCATTTTCAATAGCTGAGAGGAATGTCTTACTCCTCTCTGCAGCACCAAAATTATGGCCTTGTTTATACAGTGTTGTTGATGAACAGCTCGTTGATGAATCAACAATAATTATATCAACAAAGGTAATGTCAATATAGTGTTTACAGGCCTGCCGTGCGCTGGCTGGTTGGTCCTCGTTCTGCCCTGCAGCATTGGGGGACAGTGTCCGCGTCAGTAGGACGCAGCGCGAGGTTCATTACGATTCTCTTCACACTCCAGCTAGGATTTCATTTTGCGACATTCGAATTCCTCGCACCCACTGAACAGCGTAGGAACATGCCAGGTGGGTTTGTAGAAACACCCTCCTTAATGTTTTTTCTGCTGTTTTTTTCCTATGAGCACTGCGCACTTGACTCCCGGTCCCGCGTCTCCTCTATAGGCAAGTCGGCTGTCCAAAACTGAAGCCTTTGAGCCGGGAATGAAAATCAAAAATGAAATCCACCTGCGTTATGTGGATGAGTGCAAATATCCCCGAGATATGCCAATAAGGCTTCTATTCAAAGTTATTGCAGCTATGAATTTGGCGTTGCGTTACGAGCGATAGATCGTCCTACTCCTGCGGCGGCTGCATACACTGGTCAGCAGATGTAGGAGCAGTCGGAAAAACAGCGCAGGAGCTCCACACGCTCCACCCCATCCGGGCCATGCCAAACAAAACGCACATTTGTTATGGTAGCCACCATGAACGTACAGTATACTCTTCCTTTTGCATATTGAAATCTAGACATACAACGTAGGACTAGTAAACGTGTATTTCTGATATATATCAGAAATACACGTTTATATATATATATATATATATATATATATATATATATATATATATATATATATATATATATATATAATATTTATTCAGTAATGAATACGTGCACATTTAAACGAATAATTACAATTTATATTTGTATAGATTTAGCTAATACTTCCTGACTTAAGTCTACATATGTCATACTTTATATTGTGTTTCTCATCAGATTTCAAATGAAATACTTTCCCAAAGGTAGACAGTGGTTTTGAAAGACTAGGAAAACATGGATGACAATGCCACCTTCTGTCGAAGCTCAGAAAAAACAGACAGCTTCTCGAAAATCTAGACATTTTTAAGTAGCCTATCGATATACTAAATATTTAACGTAAATCTGTGAATCTATAGGGACTTATACACCATATGTCACGCTTGGAATAAAGAAGATAGACAAAAAAATGTAAACTCAGAAATACAGTTTTAAGCTGCGATTAAATAAGTTAATTCTGAGGATTTTTCACTATTTAGCCACAAGACCAATTACTAAAAAAATACACATAGAAATATACACATTCAGGACGCCAGGATCTTTGACAGGCCACTAGGATTTATCCAGGTGCTCCAGGTCTGCTGCCCCTAACCTTAATTTAATGATGAGGACAGTTTGTGATATAAGAAAGAAAACAATAATTAATCAGCAAACATTAGTTCATGAATTGACTTATTTAAAATACCTTTTAACAGTTTCAAAATATTTTGGGAAATTGAGCAAGGTGACAGAATGAATAAGAATATTGACTCTCTTAGGCCAGGGTTGTGTCTCAATTTGCATAGGCCTACTCTATAGTATGCCAGATTAAAAAAAGTATGTCCCAAACCACAAAGTAGCTTCAGTTGTAGCAGCTGTAGTGTTTAGATGACAAAATGAACTGACACCAAATGAAATGTCGACCTATTGAGTAGTTTTATTCTCACAAAATGGGATTTACACAAACATCTCCATTGCAAACATGAATAATGACGGGAAGATCCTTGTTGGGTTGACATTGCTGCTTCACGGCAGACGATAACATATACAGCCAAGTTCACGAGCTAGCAATGTCATTACCAAGCTAATGTTTGATAGCTACCAGCTGTGTAGATAAATGTGCATTGGTGTTCTACATAAAACCCACCGAGATGCACCTCAGACACAATTACCCATGACACTTTTTTACATTTGTGTCTTTGCAGGACCTCTCAAGCTCCATCAGGTTGGATGGGGAGCAACGGTGCACAGCCATTTTCAGACCTCTCCAGAGATGTTCAATCAGGTTCAAGTCTGGGCTTTGGTTGGGCCACTCAAGTACATTCAGAGTTGTCCGGTATCCACTCCTTTGTTATCTTGGCTGTGTGCTTAGGGTCGTTGTCCTGTTGGAAGATGAACCTTCGCCCCAGTCTGAGGTCCAGAGCGCTCTGGAGTAGGTTTTCAGAAAGGATATTGTGAAAATTGCACGAGTGACGACAGGAGTGCGATAAAAATTTGCAGCTTCTAAAAAATGCAGGGAACTAGTTCAATATGACCTCAAAGTTGCTGTGTATGTCATAGCGTTATGGCTAGTCATGGTTTAAAAAAATGAAATAATAACTGACACACCTTTTGAAATCTTATTCAGTATAGCTATATGTGACCATACAGTATAAATGCATATTTATTAAGGTGAACTTGAGAATTACCCAATAAATATTTATTTGTGTTCAAACCTGGCTTTGTGAATTTCCTGCCTACACAGTCACTGACTTCACTGCACATCCCTGACATGTAGTATGTACTGTGGGCTCCTGCTTGGCAACACACAAACAATACTTCAAAAACATAAACAATATAATTAGAGATAAACACAAAATAAATTTCACCAAAATCAAGGTTCTATAATTAGTGGCACTCCTTATTCAGTACTTAGTGCAACCACCTTATCCTACATGTCCCTAACAACTCTAGAACTTGCATGTTTACCAATTGAAGACCCTGCTGTGTAGGGTCCAAATTAAACTTGGATGAACTTAAATAAGTGGAATTGAAGTAAGTTAAATTGTTTTAATTTTTAGTTAGGTAGATGTTATTTACAATCATCTTTACAGAAGCCATTGATTGATACAGGTTGAGATGCTATCCTGAGGAACTGGTTTTGCTCTCATAAATGTCTATTCTTTTCCAGGCTGGGCAATGTGTGTGCATTAAACATATAAAACAAATAGTTTACAAATTTGTTTTTGGTAAACATTTTGTTCTATAACCCTTAATTACAATAGTTGTTGCACATCTGTGATAGCTACATTTAGAAGTAAACCTGCGTATAGGTTCCACTATAATGAACGATGACCCACAATGCATTGTTGTCAACATTACATACATCATCTAGGAAGTGTAAATGTGTGCATTTCTTTCTCCTTCCGAAGGGAGGACACTGGCTGCATCCCAAATCACCCCAGTGCATTTGCTCTTTGGCCCTCCATTTGCACAATCACCATTTGTACAGAAAGGTAAAATTAATAAGGGTTTACTGAGACCTGTTGGTTCCCGTTGTAGTTAACCAAGCAGAGTGACATCAGATTGTGACATGTTTGAAGATAGCTTGCACCAATCAGTAATTGCATGTCAATAATGGTGACTAAAACATTTATTTTTGTGGTTAGCTTATGTAAAACACCATGTGTTGATTAATTTACTTTTTTTAAGTTGTTCAAAACCTACAACTGGAAATAACTGTAAGTGGCCACTAAATGAATCACATGTAAAAAATGTATACTTGAAAAATAAGTAGCATAATTTCTTAGTAGCATCAAGTGTTAGATTTTTTTATTAAAAGCTGAATGAAAGGGTGATTTCAAAATTATTTTGCATAGACACGAGTATCCTTGATTAAAATCTGATATCAGAGAGAGGAGGACAATTTTCATACCCATGATTTGACATTTCATTGACCACCCAATCACTCACCGGTTTCCAGGTCATGGAGGAGAGAAGACGGTAGAGAGGATTTGGAATTTACTTTTACCAAATGAGGAAAAATCCTCAGAAATACACCTACCGCTACCTCACAATGAAAGGCATCCATTTGTCAGCAACTCTCCAAACATTCCATTCCCCTTGTGTAACTCAGACAGCCATAGAAGGTTTCAGTTGTCATTCTCAATTCAGCTGACCTGAAAAAAAAATACTGATTGAGGATAACGGGCTTATGTCTAACTATAGAAATGTGCCTAAACAGTGATTTAAAGCAAATGCGCATGAGCAGCCCCTGGTGGACAGTTTTAAAAGTTTAAAATATCCAGTGGCAAATCTGGATCCAAATGTCAGTTTCACTAACTTTCATTGCAACCCTGTAATATGGGCATAAGACCTGGGACACCAGGTGTGTGTTATTAAGGAAGAGGTAGGGTAAAATTTAAATACACATGTGTGGCTGTAGAGTAGCTGGATTTGGTCTGATTCCAGACAATAAGAACTCACTCATATAGCCATATTAAAAACATGTCAGTGTTCCATTCACCCTTCTCATAAAAAGCAAACGAAAACTAACTTGAAAGCTGTTGTATTTTTTATCTTTCATTACACAAATACAGAAAAGCTTGTTGAAACACCGCACATAGATGTTTACCACTGTAAATATGTCTGTAGATTATATGGTAAAACACCTTCAAACGACCATATGCTCAAAATAAGTTGAGTACAGTTTCTGTAACAGTGAAACACCATACAATTTTTGCAACTTTTTACTATAAAAATACAGTACTCCACTGTTAAAAACTGTGTTTATAATGGAAATATGCCTATTCATACAATGTACTAACCATTGTGTATGATTTTGTCACAATTTAATGTACTAACCAATGGTAACCATTGTGTTCCAACCATTTTCACTGTACTGAAAAAAGCATGTGGTTATTCATCTAATGCATAAATGGTCATTCCATTCAGTAAAAATATAAAATAAACAGTGGACCATGAATTGTACCAGTCAAGTCAGGAGCATGTCCCGAAATTGATGTGTTTACACAATGTTGATAATAACATAATAATGCACTGATAGAACCAACTTGATTAACTGAAACAGAAATGTGTGTAGAAGGAATTGACCTGGGTGAAGGACAATCCAACTAAAAGGTGAGGGTGTGACACAATACATTTTTGTGTATTTCTTTTAGTTGTTCACTGTTTTCTGGTCTTTAAAGTTTTATATTTTAGAATTTTTAACACATCTTCTGTTCATCGATTTTTCTTCACAGGTGCCTAAGACTTTTGCACAGTACTCGATGTGTGTGTATGTGTTTGAACGTGCAGTATTCATGTACAGTGTGCATTCATTTTTTATGTAACCTTTATTTATACAGGAAATCAAGGTGAGACCCGCGTCTCTTTTATATTTGAGCCATGCAATTACGGCATGTCACAGAGGGTTTAGGGACTCTACCCATCTGGCGTTCCAGCTCCCAGGATTACCAGCTATCGCCTCATCATTCATTCTTGAATACTGGACTGTGTTCCCTGCATCATTATGCACACCTGGACATTATCGTCAAATTAGTCACTGTCCATTTACCCTCTGTCACCTGCACTGTTGTTGGTTATTGATGTTGGTAATTTGTCTCTACATGCTAGAGATTGCTATGTAACTACATCCCCAATTCTGAAAAAGTTGGGACAGTATGGAAAATGCAAAACAAGAAGAGTCATTTCAAAATTAAATTCACCTTGTATTGTATTGAAAACACATTATTTACACATTATTTGATGTTTTACTTTGTGAATATGATTTAGTTTTTGAAAATACACTGATTTCAATTCTGATGACTGCAACACACTCCAAAAAAGCTGTGACAGTTGACTGTTTACGGTGTACTGTGTAACACAACCCTTTCTTTTAATAACACCTATTAAGCGTTTGGCCACTGAAGATACTATTTGGTTAAGTTCAGCAAGTAGACTTTTCCACCATTCATCCATTATACATGTACTCAGCTGCACAAATCTACTGGGCCTCTGTTGCCTTATTATGCACTTCACAATGCACCGCACATTCTCAAACGGAGACAGGTCAGGACTGCAGGCAGGCCCTGCTACCACCCGCACTCTCTGCTTATGCAAACCCAGCAAATTTTACACTTGTATACATATCTTTGTGCTTTAATGGTGCACTCACAGTTGTGAAAGTTACCCATGCCATGGGCACTGACACACACCCATACCATGACAGATGCTTGCTTTTGGACCTGACACTGATAACACCTTGGATGGTCCTTGTCCTCTTTGGCCCGGAGAACTTTAAATGTTTTTCAAAATGTATTTAAAATGTTGATTTGTCGGACCAAAAAACACAATTCCACTCTGCTACTGTCCATCTCAAATGAGACTGAGCCCAGATAAGTCGGTGGTGCTTCTCAACAGTGTTGCTGTATGGCTTCTGCTTTGCATAGTAAAGCCTTGACATGCATCTGTGGATGCAGCGGCCAATTGTGTTTAGTTTTAGGTTGTACCTATTTTACCAGAGAACAGCTTCTCCTTTGCAGCAACATCCTGGAGAGAAGTGGGGGAGAGAAAGGGATGAAAGAGCCAATCAAAAGCTAGAGATGATTAGGTTACCATTATGATATTAAAGGTGCTATATGTAAAACGGACAGCCAGCGTTAAAAAATGGGTACTACAGTTCAAATTCAAAATACCTGAATTGTATCCCTCTGCCACCTCCTCCCCAGAATCGAAACTAACGTGACGAACAAGAAGCGCAATCATGACAAGCGAACCGTGTTTTATTACGTCTATGGTCATGGAACCGTTTAGAAACATGCAGAGTTTTTTTAGGTTATGTAGAATCTCTATGATCTTGTTCGTTTGTTTGCTGCTTCCATGGCTGTAGCTCGCTGGGTTTGCGTTTTTACAGGTATGTTTGCCAATCCGTTCGTGCTGTCAAACTGGGCAGTTGATAACACACAGGCCAAAACATAAACATAAATTCCGTCCCGGAACGTACTTTTCCAAAAGAAAAAATACTGACATTAGCATTGTTTTCAGAAAATATAGTATTTCAGCTTAACATGTTTCCTTAATATCTGATGAGGCATTGGTGTCATTTTTTGATTTGTTACAGTACATGTATTACATATAGCACCTTTAAGGCCATATTGGAAATTTGTCCAGGACACCGGTGTTAACACCCCTACTCTTACGAATAGTGCCAAAGGATCTTTAGTGACACCCATTTAGCATCCCATCTGAAAGATGTCACCCTACACAGGGCAGCTGTCTCAATCACTGCTCTGGGACATAGGGAATTATCTTTAGACCAGAGGAAATAGTGCCCCCTACTGGCCCTCTCCCATCCAGCAACTAACCAGCCCCAAATCTGCTTAGCTTTAGAAGCAAACTTTTAAACCAAATATAGAGAAAAACATTTGAATGAAGATACATGTGTCTAATCAGACCTTTGAACTTCAATATATACTGTAGTAGGTACGAATGCTTCAAACTACCGGAAGTTTTTCTTCTGCAAGACTTCCATGAGTGTGAAGCATGGTTTTCAAAAGCCATTTTACCTGAATTGGAGTAAGCGACTATGATGGCAACAACACGTGTTTGCACGTTTTTGCTCAAGTGACCTGAGACTGACCTTAAGGCTTTAAACAACAGCTGTCACTGAGGCAGAATAGAGAAGACATGTTTAGGTTTAGAGCTAAAAATACTGTAGATAATGGAATGTTATTCGATGAACACAGAAATAAAAAATAAAGAATGCTCTGATGTATACTTTGTTTTCCAGACCTTCCAAGTACACTAAAGATGTATGATTTGCAATTGATAAATTAAGGTTGATGACCTTAATTTCTATAAGTGCTACATAGAACACAAGCAGGCTGAGTCTTCTGAAACAGTTATAGGCTAGAGGTTTCAGTTTACTTAGTTTGCCTGGAGACGTAAAGCATTCAGTTTAGTCAAAACATTCTGTGTTTGTGTACAATCTTCTCAGGGTTCAAAAAGAGGGGGGCTATGGGGTGTACGGGACGATCCATACGTTACTAAGGAACCGCCATTTGAATTTGGGGTTCCGAGAGAAATGTATTTTTATTTAAATGAAAGTATCGATAATGATTGTGGATATTATATGTCTTTGAGGACCTAATTTATTTTATTCCCTTGTGCATTGCAGTTGACCTGGCCGTTTAGATGAGTGAACGCCTCAGCACCTGGGACACGGAAGAATTTGCGTCCAAGAAACCCATTCATTTCAACGAATGATGTGGCGACACTAATCCACTGCGCCCAGCAATGCGCACTTCTCCAAAATACCATGGAGCCGCTGTGTTCAAAGGTAAAACAATTTTAATTCTGGCCCAGCAGCTGCAGATGTAATATCTTCAGGGATTGAAGACTAAGCCATTGGGTGGGTTGGCTCCACCTGGTGGTCGGATAATTATCTATATTCCATATTGCACATGTCTATGTATAGTTTTATGCACCTAATTGCCATCCAGCTAATCCCTGTCTTCAATTAAGTGTCTATTTCATGTTCTCCTCAGCTTGAGTGTTTTGTGTGTAAATGTGGATTTCTCCCTGTACTGTGTGTCGTGTGTGAGGAGTAGGGCTGCCAGACATGTGTACTGCTACTTTCCGTCTTCCCAACATTTGTATGGTAGGTAATGCATATTTTAGATTGTAGAGCCAGGCGTACGCTACATATTAGCCATGTCTATGCCACAATAAGAGCATAGTATTTAACATATAGTCATTGTGCGAGCTCCATTTGCATGTTTCTAAGGTGTATGTATGTCCTCCCTTGTTGTCCTCAATAAACCATGACAACAGAGATTCCAGCATTCTGCCTCCCTCTTTACCAACACCTTTACAGCTGACTCTTGAAGCTAAATATCGTTCTATGAGCCACAAAAGGGGGAGGAGCTGTGTTCCGTCTATTTGAGCTTCTACAACGATGCCTGCGTGGGGTTCAGTTGATAAGACCTCAGTGGAAAAGTAGCTTTGTGCCAGAGAAACCCATTTATTTCAAGGAATGACATGACATGGTCAATGTGTCCAGCTGATACCACATAGCATGTTCCCGAGGCCTTTCAATGGTATGGAAAGGTCCACATTGCTTTGATGGGTGCAGCAGTACACATGTACATTCAAGTCATTTAGCAGACACTCTTATCCAGAGTGACTTACAGTAAGTACAGGGACATTCCCCTGGAGATACTTAGGGTAAAGTGCCTTGCCTAAGGACACATTGACATATGGTACAGTTGGGAATCAAACCGGCAACCTTTGGACTACCAGTCTGACTCCCTACTGATCCATCTGCACAACATACACAAGGGGAGCAGCCATGCTGTTCATTGAAATGAATGGGTTTCTCTTTCGCAATGCCATTCTTGAGCATACAGTATCAAGTGCATTGAGAAGCCTTAAGAGATTACGCACCCAAGAGAAGCGCCACCGATAGGGTGGGAGCAAAATCTTGCCCCATAGGAATTGAAAGGCAGAGTCAGAGCGTTTTTGAGGTTGGTCATGACCAATGGCGTAGGAACGAGTTTGATATTGGGGCACACACCATATGCTTTTCACAAATTATTCTTCTTATTATTGTGGGGGACCACATTGCCTGTCAATCCACCCATTCCTACACCCTTGGTTATGGCCCTTGAAGGCCTCTGTACATGGGACGCGGTATCAGTGGTGCCCCATTAAGGGATGGTTCAAGGCATTGTTCTAAACTGAGTAACGCAATGTGTCAAGCTAGATCGTCGAAACAAACGGCCAATGTCTCAGATAATGTTATATCAGATTTAATAATCTGTGGTTATATTAAGTTAGCCATTGTGTTCAGTAGTGGTAAATGAAAAGGTGGGTAAAATATCAAATCCTTTAGCCGATTAAGTTAAGCCTAACAATCAATATCAACCACTACGTATTACATTTTTTAATTATAATTTTGTTACAGGCCTATTAATAGGAACTAGTCCATTTTCTACAAATTACACAAAATCAACAAGTTAATTCATCCAAAAATTGTCATTTGGATTGGACACCAATTTCACAAAAAATACAAATTAGAAATATCCAGCCCCTTCTCCTTTAAGTGACAGTCGCCTTACCAAAATTCACATTTTGCTAGGTTGAGGGTCATATGCTTTCTACAACCGCAAAAACACTGTGTCTAAGGTGGAAAGGTGGTTTTTCCAGTCGGGTGAGTGAATTACCAAATTGTTAGGAGAAGGGGCTGGACAGAAACAAATCCCACCCCTTACCTGTCCTAATCTACCTAACACACATAGACTAATCTAACCTGGCACATGAAAAAGGTGCCCTAACTAAAATAAAGGGGGTGGTCTGCCTAAATCGAACCTAGTGTATATAGACATGGGAGTTACCCTTTGGGTGATGTATGCCCACGGGTGGCTCTGACCTACACACTCCTAAGTGTGTTCCCCTTCCCCTTAGAAGAAAACATAACAAACGTTAACAGTCTACTTAGCAATATACAAGTAACAATATTCATATATAATAACACAATAACAAGCTCTCTCACACACACAGAATCTCACAAACACAGAATCTTACACACACAGAATCTCACACACACAGAATCTCACACACAAAATCTCACACACACAGAATCTCACACACACAGAATCTCACACACACAGAATCTCACACACACAGATTCAGAATCTCTCACACAGAGTCTCACAACACCAAAACTACCAAACACAAACCATACGCTGTCACCAAGGGAGACTTTTTGCAGGGTTTATAAACCAGGCTCCAAACAGGCCGCAGCTGACAGCGCTGATGAGGGGGCAGGACCAGAGGACACACAGACCAGGGCTCATATTTATCAAGTTTCTCAAAGTGCCATTTTAGTCTGAAGTGCTGAGAATTCACAAAATTTACTCCTACTCTCAAACTTAAAGGGATACTTTACCGCTGGACAGTTAAATATATATTTTAAATGGGTCTTTTATGTATTAGAAATGTTATAAAGTTTATAAGTTGGTGCCTTCTGGTTCAAGAAAAGTCAGAAAATGTAGTTTGGGTTAATTTGGATGAAATACAACAACTCCCAGAATGCACTTGCTACAGTGCTCTACGAAGGACCTCC
>JACXGM010000202.1:0-42133 GCA_016801145.1 Umbra pygmaea
CACCCACCGGCCCTCACAAACACACCCACCGGCCCTCACAAACACACCCACCGGCCCTCACAAACACACCCACCGGCCCTCACAAACAAACCCCCACCCTTACCGTTATGCTTCTGCCTCGTCCACAGAAGACAGTGGTGAGTCCTTTAGAGGCAGAGACGTGCTTCAGAGGACGAGTGTGAGACTGAAGCAGCTCATTCAACAGCTCTGGACTGGAGAGAGACAAGCGTGTAGAGCGATCTGCACACACACACACACACACATTATTGTACATCAGGAAATTATAAACAGAAGCTTTTGACTTGCTACTATTTTGTTACACAGTTGAATAATATTCCTACGACAACTTATGTTATTACTCTACCAGGGCTGCCGACAGGAATCTGTGGGCCCGGGACAAACTCCACATTTAGGGCCCCCCGCTAAAAAAAATGACTATGCAAAAACAAAATTTGGGCTCCCCCTCAGGACTGGGCCCGGGACAACATTCCCGGTTGTCCCCCCCTGTCAGCTGCCCTGACTCCTACCACTACTACTGCTTCTAATACTACTTAGACTTCTATTACTACTTTGGCAATCCTGAAACACTACACAAGCATTTCTGACACACTTCCAAAACACTACACAAGCAATACACAATCACTACTGAAACACTACGCAATTACTACTGAAATACTATGAAAGCACTACTTAAACATTTCACAAGCACTAATCAAAAACTACTGAAACACTATGCAAGCACTACTAAAACACTACACAAGCACTACTCAAACACTATGCATTCACTACTCAAACACTATGAAAGCACTACTAAAACACTACATAAGCACTACTAAAACACTTTCTCAAACCCTACACAATCAGTACTGAAAAAGTATGCAAGCACTACTCAAACACTACACAAGCTCTACTCGTGCATTGCATAAGCACCAATCAAACACTGCACAAGCTCTGCACAAGCACTACTGAAACACTACACAAGCACTAAACAAACACTACACAATCACTAAACAAACACTACACAAGTACTAAACAAACACTACACAAGCACTAAACAAACACTACTCAAGCACTAAACAAACACTACTCAAGCACTAAACAAACACTACACAAGCACTAAACAAACACTACTCAAGCACTAAACAAACACTACACAAGCACTAAACAAACACTACACAAGCACTAAACAAACACTACACAAGCACTCACCCTCTGTGGTGGTCGTGGAGGGGGAGAGAGGCTGTGGAGGGGAGCTAAAGGGGGATGTGGGTGAGAGAGGCTGGGGTGGAGAGGTAAAGGGGGAGGTGGTGGTGGAGGTAAAGGGGGAGACCAAGGGGGAGCTGGGAGAGGTGAGCACATCATCTGTGTCGCAGGAGACCATTCTGAGACTACGGCTAGCTCGCCTTAGAAACTCTGCCTGGAGCTGGGGACTGGACAGAGACAGGGGGGGTGGAGGGGAGGAGTGGGGAGGGGAAGAGAGGGGGGAGGCAGCGGGGGAGATTGGGGAGGAGTTGTTTTTAGGAGAAGCAGCTTTGGGAGCTCTTTTCAAAATCTCATCTTGGAGCCGAGGACTGGATATAGAGACAGGTGGAGGAGGGGAGACAGGTGGAGGAGGGGAGACAGGGGGCTGGAGGGGCAGGTTTTGGGGTCGGGCTGATTCCTGGGGCACGGGTGATGACCGTGCCATCGGAATGATGAGGACTTCTCCAACTGGATGCTGAAGGTGAGAGAGAGCAGAGGAAACGGAACTTACAGAGCTGTGAAGATGTAGGCAGAAACAATGGAGTATGATGAGCAAAATATTGAATTTTCTTACCTTTATCCTCTCCATGGCTACAGCAGTGTCAGGCGGGTTCTGGATTTACTGTAGCCCCCTGCACATTGAGGGAAAAAATAAAACATATTCACACTGTCATGTGCACACCTAACCCAATTGGAGCTTTGCGCTCCTCAGAAAACACAGACATTGGCCAATCAGTGACTGATGCTGTCTATTGAGGGTGATTTTCTGCATCAAATAACATAAAGGCGAACAAAAATCCTATCGCGAAGCTCGCTGAAACTCTTGTAATTTAGATATGACAGGTCGAAAATATAAAGCCAGCAGCAATCTTGTTTACGATCAGCGCACTGCCTTTATCACACAGCGCGTTCTCTGCTATTGCCCAATAGTGTTTTTGGGTGTTTGGTAGGGTAACCTGATCGCAGCTGTGTGTAAATAAAAACAGAACCCATTCACCCATTCACTCACCTGGCGCGCTCCACAGACTCGCTTGCTTGGCAGCTCAAGCGCCCCCGTACCGCTGCTTGCTTCGCTTGACAGCTGCTCACACCACGTAACTGTTTTCTGTACACACTCGCTCGACGGGCAAAGTTTGCCCTGCGAATAGAAGAGCGATTATTGTACCAAACCAACCCCGGCAGTTATCCGCCATTCACACCACGCCCGATGTAAGCTGCTGTCTTTCGGGTTGACAGGAACACTCAACCCCCACCCCAATGCGGTGAATAGGCTACAAACGCAACAAAACACCCTCTTGAATAGACTGTACTCCGACGTCCAGTCTGTGCCAAATCCAGCTCTGACTACCTTTACTCTCCTCCATCCGCACGCATTAATAATTGACGTGCTTTACAAGCTCGAAGTTCAGGGGTTGTTGCCCATGGTTACCACATGAACCCCCCTCTTCCCTCCATATAATTACATAGCCTATTCAATACATTAAAGGCGCTATTAGTAGAATTCGAGCCGTAATAAGGTAACTTTCTCTTTCAAGTGACCAGCTTACAAACGTTGTAAACAAGCGAAACAGTTGTAAAAAATGTCACTTGTTATTTTTAGATCAAGAAATATGGGATAATTTCCCCTAAACCATATGGTTACACACAAAAGGCCTAAATGCACAACTCATCACGTCCTCTTTGCAATTTAAATCACAAAATATGCACTAGTTGTTGTGTGAAATCTTTGTTCCGATATTTTAAATATCACTAAATGTATGCCCTACCTCTTTTGGAAACTGGTGACTCGAAAAAACACGTAGTTCTGTTTTCACTCCACGAAATTCTACAGAAATTTTACAAATATCACCTTTAACGTAAGCTTACCACTATTAGACTTTAGTCAGTCATGCAGAAGTGTGTGAATGTCAGAATAAGTCTTTTGTGGTTTCAGAAAAAGGAAGTTGTTTTATTAATCCTATTGGAAGCAGATAAGCATATCACCTTTCCTCTAGATTAACTTCACAACAGGTTGAAGTTGGCTTGGACCAGGGAACCTGCAGGGAACCTGGACCAGGGACACGCACAACTAAATGTCAGTTACCAAGGACTGGTTGATAATGTACTCGAATCCATATTAGTACCACTACCCTCCTAGAGATTAAACTTTCCATATGGTTTCATAATGCAAAACAAATGGGCTTGCAGACTGCAGCTGCAAAGAGTTTTATAATTATCGACAATAGGTTGCAGTGAAATAATATATATAACTGTTCTTAAATTCTTGGGCCTTTCAGAGTTTGACCCCAGGCTTTATAATTCCTGGTAAATCCTGCATTAATCTGAATCTGTAGAATTCCTTAAATTACTACATTTAATCCAGATCCCATGCATACAAAGCAAAGCATTGCAATACACACACAGTCATAAAACAAACATGCTTTATTAATCCACATAGCAGGTCAAACACCCATCATTCACAGACTCTACATACTGTCATAATATTAATCATGTTGATAACTATAAATTGGGTGCTCAAACGTTTCACTTTTTATATGTACAAGTTTTTTTTATGACTGAACATTTTCTTTCGTTTATCCCACTCCGGTAAGAGGTGAGAAGTTCAGTGGAGGCCCAGCAACATGCCACTAAAGAGTCATCTTCAGACACCTGGTGAAAAGAGAGACTTCATTTGTAAGGCTTTGGTTAAATACACAATACTGTAAATTCACAAAATAACATTAATTCCATGCAATGCAACGATTTTCAATAACAAATATACTTTGGAGTTCTGTTCCCTGAACCCATACTGTCGTGCAGTGAGTTACCTGGTCTCTCTGTGTGTCTGGAGGCATCGTGTGGAACAGTAGCGCCCCCCGCAGGAGCAACAGGTGTAAGGCGAAGGGAATCCACACACCGAGCAGAACACACGAGGGGGGAGCGAGGAGGGAGAGGCTGCAGCAGACAGGTAATTGGGCTCCTCCCTCTCGGACAGGTTCTGCCAATCACGACACAATAGGGTTTTGTCTGTGTTCATAACCAAGTGGACCGACATCATCTACGCTGGAGTTGTACACGATAACTGAATTAATTGTGGGAGGCGTTTTCTGTTCTACGTAATATACCTGAACATTCTCTCATGGGCTGAATGTGTTTCAATAAAACCTATGAGTTGTTTCTACCCAAAAACAAACAATGGTTCGCCTTCTCAAAAGCACATATGGATTACCAGATATGACATGAAACTCTCACAAATGTATATAAGCATTATGGAACAAGGGGGTGTGGTATATTGCCAATAAAACACAGCTAAGAGCTAATCTTAGGCTAAACGCATTGCCTGAAGAATGCGCTCAGCTGTGGTATATTGACCATGTCACAAATGCCAGAGATGCATTATTGCTTTTAAAACTGGATTCTAACACACTTAGAGCAGTCAACAGTGATGTGAGGTCATCAGAAAATCAGAATTCAGGATAAAAAGTATAGGCTGATCAAAAGACCGGCCTTGTATCAAAATCCGAAGTCATGTTGATTGGCTCCAAAGCTGTTAACTCACAAATCCACAGGCACTTTGAACCAGCACTTTTAACAAAGGGTCTGTCAGGTGGCTCATGGGTTGGGGAGTCAGAGCTCTAATCGGAATGTGGCCAGTTCAATTCCAGGGTAGGTCAAATATTGTAAGGCCCTTGGGCAAGGAATTTTACCCTGTTGCTCCAGGGGATGTCCATGTAATTACTGAAAGTCGCTCCGGGTAAGAGCATCAAGAGTATGTGGATTAAAAATGTTGTTGATATGTGCTTATACTATAGTATAGCGGCTTTCTAATGATTCTGTAGGTCAAAGGTACTTTATTTGCCACATACAAATACATGTAGCGAAATTCATTCTCTGCATTTAACCCATCCCTCAAGGGAGCAGTGGGCAGCCATATACGGCGCCCGGGGACCAACTCCAGATCTAAGCCAGAGCCTTTGTCAGGGCCACTGACTGGAGAACCTAACCTGCATGTTTTTGATGGTGGGGGAAACCGGAGCACCCGGAGGAAACCCACGCAGACACGGGGAGAACATGCAAACTCCACACAGAAAGGCCCGGGATGACCGGGGTTCGAACCTTCTTGCTGTGAGGCCACAGTGCTATCCACTAGGCCACCGTGCCTGCCCCTGTAGTATAGCGGTGTTCTCATCATACTGTAGTATAGCGGTTTTCTGATTGCAAACATTGTTCTTGCTAAGCTTGCTAATAGACAGACGTGCACATCGACCACAACCTACTCAATTAACCTACCTCCTCTTCTAGGAGAGTCTGGAAGTTTTTCCGGAATCTCTGTTTGAAGTGGTCACCTCTAGTTTTCCTCTTCTTTTTTCCTGGAGACAAGAAAGAAAGAGGAAATTATGAGGAAGAGTCTGTGGCAGGAAGAGAGAGGCAAAAAAATATGGAGTTACGAAGATTAAAACAATGAGAGATGTGGATAGAAAGCAGTAAAGTACACATGAACAAATGTAAAGCTTTCCCCCCTGACAGCTCCTCACTGTAGCCTTGGCCAGGTCTAAAAGATGTTCCTGTGACCACACCCACCAGGTTCATCTCCTTCGCTGAAAGCAGGTAGGCGTGCAGCAGGACCGGATGGAGGCAGTGAGGAGAGTGGGTCATCCTGGAAGTTGTCCTTCTCAAGAGCATCGAGCTGGCGATTTAACCTCCGCTGGCGTGTTGCTTCGTCCAACACACGCCTCTGTCCTGCCTCTGCAACTCGAACTGGAGACGGAGAGAAAGAGAGAGATGGCAGGGTACATTAACAATAAAATATCTAGTATACACTAGACAGCCAAAAGTATGTGGACACAAAATAATGGTGGAGGGGGGATAATGGTCTGGGGCAGTTTTTTAGGGTTTAGGCTTCCATTTTTGACAATTGGGTGCTTCAAACATTGTGGCAACAATTTGTAAAAGGCCCTTTCCTGTTACAGCATGACTGTGTCCCTGTGCACAAATCAAGATCCATAGACTTGGTTTGAACAAATTTGGTGAAGAAAAACTCGAGTTGCCTGCACAGAGCCCTGACCATATCCCCATTAAACACCTTTGGGATGAATTGGAACGGCGATTGTGAACAGAGCCTTCATGTCCAACATTAGTTCTTGACCTGACAAATTCTATTTTGGCTGAATGGTCAAACATTCCCACAGACACACTCTAAAATCTTGTGGGAAGACTTCTCCGAAGAGTGGCAACTGTTATAGCTGGTTTTGGAATGGGATGTTCAACAAGCTCATATGCGTGTGATGGTCAGGTGTCCCCATACCTTTGGTAATATACTGTATTTCCGTAGTATAATGAAGTAATTTTAGTCTACACAGTGACTTGTCTCGTATTTTAAGCTCTTAGATTGTTGTGTTTCAGTCCTGCTATAGCTACTACTGTACTATGTTCAAACCTTGTTGTTGGAAACAGTACTAGCCAGTTAGCAGGCAGACGTGACAAAATAACGCGTTTTTAGTTGTACATTTCTTTTGTTCGTGAGTTGTGAAATCAAGTTATATAATCGCCATAGTTATAATGATATAAAGCAGGTATTTGCTTAAGAAGAAAATATTAAACTTACTCGAAGACTTCTTTTCCAAAACCATTGATCCTTCTTTCCTTAGCAGCAAGCGTGTTTTGATAATCTACGGCAGCCGGCAGTGAACAAATTGGCCACGGTATTTTGTAGCGCGTTTCTCTTTGTGGCCTTACGTTGACATCTTGTGGTATAGGCATGGAATTACAGTGTTATGGTTGATGAGCACATCGCATAACGTGCAGGATACGTGTCAATATTTCCATAGACAGTATAATGAAGAATATATCGCAATTTGTATGTATCACGTCACGAGATGTTAAATACAACTCAGTGTGATACGTTAGCTTCCGCATTTGTCACTGCCTGTTAAATTGGCACATCAAGTCAAACTGGCTCCCTAAAATAGTGTACTGTTTCATGTATGTGCCCATATGCATGTCCCAATGTCAACAAAACTGGTTTCAAAATTGAAATTGTATGGCTAATTGAGGAGATGTGCGTCAACGTAGAGATTGTATATAAACACCACATCAAACATCCAATCCAAAGTGGATTATTTAAATAAATAGTAATTGTCAAAAGTTCTGGTATGCATCCTTATCTTAAAAGACTTCTAGAATAAAAAGAAAAAAGATATAGAACTGTATAATCAAAATCAAATTTAATTCGTCACGTGTGTCTTTTATAGTGCAATAAACATACACCGATTAAGGAATGTAATTATTATTTGGTCCATTAAAATTATATTCTACAGTGTTATGTGCTTTGAAATTATTTTGAGAAAAAATGTACCATTATTTTGTAAAATAGCTGTAGGTGAGTGGACCGTTTTTAATTAAATTGTTAAATGGTTGGCCTTAAAAAATGGTCACACCTGCCTATGGCGTGATGTTTCTAATGTGGTTTAACTGTGTTTTTGTTGACATAACAGACTTAAACGCTTCATTTCAACAAGTACAGTAGGCCTTTGTGTCCGCGCAGTAGGCCAATCCAATGGGAGACCGTTGAGTAATAGGATGGATCAAGCTGCGCTACATCCCCACTATATCCTGCCAGTAGCGGAAGTCTGTGTCGCTATTCTCTTCTCAACACTAATCATTCCAACACGGACTACGTAGTGTCAGCATCTTTCCTGTCGCACGTCCATCACTCATGATCACCATCCCTTCTCGTCCTAATTTTCAACATATCTTTTGATGGGTTGGACATGCTCGGTCAGGTTAAAAATAACACAGCAATCACGGGTTTTTTAACCAACCGGGTGGAGAATAATTTTACATCAGGATTTCCGCCGCTCGTTTCTATTTTTCTTGAGCGCTGATCATCACCTGTGTTTATTCTGCAACAATTATTTACTGCCATCCTGGTTGTTCGGCTGTGTAGTGTTGTTCGACATAGGAAAGGATTAAGTTACTGCTGCGGGCGGATTATTTCATTTGCTAACTCTAGTCACGGTTAGTCTTCGGCCTTTATCTTTTCCAATTAGGAGGTTGCTTGCAATTGAGGTACAGTATCCTACACATATGTTCATCTCTTTGTAAAACACCTTGCTATTGTTAGTCAGCTTGTCTAATCTCCTAAAACCTCACTTTGTCGTCCCCATGTCACTTAAGATATTTATTGTCTGTTGAATTCCTTTAGTTGTACATTAGTGTCCATATATGGTGCTTTTCTGACCTACCTTTTTCCATTGATGTTGACAACAATGGGCATGTTGCAGGACATCTAATTACAAATTACACCTAGCACTCCAAGCTATATTTATACATTTAAATTACCTGAGTGCAAATTAATCCAGCATTTCTAATCATCGCGTTTATATAGACAGTCTATTAAGTGCAAAATGATGTAACATATTAATACCGTTAGATAGATCGATACTTGACTGCCAACTGGAAAACATTGGATAGCACCTACCTAATACAGTTATGGTTATTTAAACATTAAACTTTAGTGATTCCACTGACCAACCCCCTACTATTCCACTTCCTCTATTTTACATTATGGTAATTTAGCAGAATTGTTTTGGCTACAGACAGATTTTGACCTCTTGTCCAGCCAGCCTTGAAAGCTCTTTTTAGAGCTGACAGACTCGGTGGGGGAGTTTGGCTGATGTGGCAAGTGGTTGACTGGCTTCCTCATACCCAGAATTAACATTCATGAAATGTTAGTGACTGAATAAACATGTTTGGTTGGTCAGTACCGTATTGTGTGTTTTGGGCTGATAAAGGCTTCACAGAAAAAAGGAACACCTTTTGTTTTAAGGGTTTTCCTCATGACATTGACACCTGTTGGCGGTTGCTCTTAAAAGAACAGTTCAGTAGGTGGAATAACTTCTAAGCGTACAATTTGTACTAACAGGTGTGAAGCAAAAATGAACACCAATATCATTCTAATTGATACATACTGCCACTTGTACGTGATTGTCTGAAAAATGTTATATATCTATTGAAGCCATGGTACATTTCCCATAGAATCATTTTCCACTGAATCTGCTTAGGCTACAGCGTTCAAGTTGTGAATGGAATTTGTCATGTTATTGCTTTTGGTGTAGCATGGGTAAATACTGTAGTCACCCTTATCACATATTTTTTTCTGATAGATTGTGTTTTCCTTTTGCATTATTTTATTATTGTTACTGTTTTGTTTCAACCGAGGCACAAGATCTTCACTCTACCTGCAACAAGATCTGTGGTTTTCTGTATGTGACAAACTTGCAACTTGAACTAATTCCAAAAACATTTCTCTTTACAGTCATGTCATTTCGAAGAGGCGTGGTCAGACAGAGCAAATTCAGGCATGTGTTCGCCCAGGCTTGGAAAGCGGAGCACTGTATCGATGACGTCCGAGTGTCCCGCGTCACATGGGATGGTCCTCTCTGCGCCGTGAACCCCAAATTCATGGCCGTCATCGTCGAGTCAGGCGGGGGAGGGGCGTTCTTGGTTCTGCCACTCACCAAGGTGTGGGCTCTAACATGTACCCAATCACTCCCTCAGGTTCAACGTAAGATCAGCTCCCTCAAAGTGACCAATTACATTATATGGCAAAAGCATGTGGACCCCTGACCACCACTCCCGTATGACCTTGTTGGACATCCCATTCCAAAACAATAGGCATTAATATGGAGTCGCCCCCTGGTTGGTGGCTATAACAGTTGCCACTCTTCTGGGAAGTCTTTCCACAAGAAGTGTGTTTGCGGGAATGCCTTTCTTGTGATCGTTATTTCAAATCATCCCAAAAGTGTTCAATTGGGTTGAGGTCTGGGCTCTCTGCAAGCTACTGCTTGGACCCTGCTTATTGCATAGTGGGAACAGGAAAGGGCCTTCCCCAAACTGTTGCCACAAAGTTGGAGGCACCCAATTGTCTAAAATGTCTTTGTAACACGCCTAGCCCAAACCCTGAAAAACAGCCCCAGATCATTTTCGCTTCTCCACCATTAGTAGGGGTGTCCACATACCTTTGTTCATATAGTGTATCTCAGTATCGTATTGCTGTTTGTCTAAGGCACTCCAGAGCCCTTGAGAGAGAGTTGCGTTTATGGAGGGTAAAAAACGCTACAGTCACATGGTACGGTCACGTGGTTCATGGTTCTCCAAATAGTTCCAAGCGGGTCATTTGAATGCATTGAATTCTATGAGAGCAACGGTAACAACAGTGATTTGGGGTATGAGCTATAATATGAAAGCTGTTTTAAATGCTGTAAATTGACATGTTAAATTTTTGTAATAAATTAGTTAATTTTATAAACTTAGTAAAATAGAATTATGCTAAAACGCTCTGTAAAGTCAGATACAATATGACTATATTACAGGTTTCAAAAGTTTTTTGGATTTTAAAGTTATTACCTCAGTAAGGAGCTGATGAAACAGTGCCTCTCTACGGTGACACAGGTATTAGCTCACGTCATTTGGAACTGTTGGGGTTCTCTGTGGTCAGCTATTGCTGTTAAAAAACTTGCCAGAGGAAGTGAATGAAGATGCAACAACTCTCTTTCTATCAAGGGCTCTGCGGCACACCAATGACATTACTGGAAGGGCAGAAGCAATATGTCAGCAACTCTGAGTTTTCCTGACACACTAATGCTAAATTGGTTTCATATGAGAAACTGCTTCATGGTCCTTGAGAAGTGGAGTATATTATACAAGTAATTTTGTTAATATTGAGATACATACATCAATCAGCCATAACATTATGGAGTATATTATACAAGTAATTTTGTTAATATTGAGATACATACATCAATCAGCCATAACATTATGGAGTATATTATACAAGTAATTTTGTTAATATTGAGATACATACATCAATCAGCCATAACATTATGGAGTATATTATACAAGTAATTTTGTTAATATTGAGATACATACATCAATCAGCCATAACATTATTACCTGGTGAAGTGAATAACACTGATAATCTCGTTGTCATGTCATCTATCCGTGGATGGAATATATCAGGCAGCAAGTGAAAATTTTGTCCTCAAAGTTGATGTGTTAGACGCAGGGAAAATGGGCAAGCGTAAGAATTTGAGCGACTTTGACAAGGGCCAAATTGTGATGGATGGACAATTGGGTCAGAGCATCTCCAAAACTGTTCCCAGTCTGCAGTGGTCAGTACCTATCGAAAGAGGTCCAAGGAAGGAAAGCAGTGAACAGGGTCATGGGCGGCCAAGGCTCATTGATGCACGTGGGAAGCGAAGGCTGGGCCGTGTGGTCCGATCCAACAGATGAGCTACTGTAGCTCAAATTGCGGAAAATGTTATTGCTGGTTCTGATAGAAAGGTTTCAGAACACAGTGCATCACAAATTGTTGAGGACCGGTCAGGGTGCCCATGCTGACACCTGTCCACTGCCGAAAGCGCCTACAATGGTACGTGAGCATCAGAACTGGACCACGGAGCACTGGAAGGAGGTGGCCTGGTCTGATTGATTATTCTACAGGATGGGGATGGCCGGGTGCGTGTGCGTCACTTGGGGGAACACATGGCACCAGGATGCACTATGGAAAGAAGGCAAGCTGGCGGAGGCAGTGTGATGCTTTGGGCAATGTTCTGCTGGGAAACCTTGTGTCCTGCCATCCATGGACACAGAATTTACCCATTTACCTCTTTAATCCTGCCTTTTCGGCAGCTCTGCAGCTCCTTGTAGAGATCTGTTGTAATGACAAGGGGCGCGCACATGGTTCGTCCAACCGTGTTGCCCGAGCTGCAGTTTGTTTTTGCATTGTTCACGCAACACTGAAGCCTTTAGTCAGATCATGCATTGGATTATTACGTTCACCGTCTATACGTCCGCGATTTAATTTACAGGTGCGTGATCTGAACACGGGACGCTGGAGAGCGACGTGTCAGGATAGATCATCTGACTTATCTGTCGTGCAATGCAGCGACTTTGCCCATTATGCCACGTGACCCCTGGCATTGGAATGTGACACTATACAATTATGTGCCCTTATTATTATAAAAATAATTATTATTATTCTTGCATAATAATAATAATTATTATTATTATGCAAAAATCTACACTATTAGGCAGGTGGTCTAGAAAACACTAGCGTCAATGAGGCATTTTATGTATATTTGTATATAAATATCCTGTCTTGTTCAAATTCATCAATTACTTTGGCTACTGTGACTAAGAAAATATCAGGGGTGATATTTTCATAGGTATTTTTTAAGAAAGGGGTGGTTGTTGGGGCTGGTTCAGAAGGAGAAAACATGAGGACGTACAGTGTGTATTTGTTTTGGTTAACATTATGAATTCGTGACTGTGGGTCACTCTTTCATCAGATGTAGTTTTCAAAAGTGTCTTCAGCATCAATAAACACACACGTTTTTTCTCTCATGTTGTCAAAATACAACTGCTTGAATAGGCAAAATACTTAAGTGTTACATTTTTACACACACCCTTTAAAAACTTTGAAAAGTGAAACAAAACACTGGGCAGAATATACAGGTAGACACAATTTGTCGAAATACCAACGGCTCTCCAGTTCTCAAATCTATACTGGGGTAGGTCACTCGATTCAGCCAGAACATGCTGTAGTTATTTATACATACACATATTCCTGAACCAAATAAAACAAAAAATCTTAGTTGCTTGTAAAGAATGGGGAAAAAGGACAAAAGATATTTACAAAACTAGGGGTATATTCACTCGGAGGAGTTTTGACCAATTGATCGCCTGCTCCTGCTTTAAAGGAAGAGAAAGTCAGGAACAATAGTGTCACATTTCACCAGCAGAGCTACAGACAGTGTAGAATGTATAGTACATTACAATGAAGCTGCTCATGGCGGCTCAATGACATACTTACGATCTTTATGTCTAAGTTTCTGATGTTAACCTCGTACCCTGTGTTAATAATGATGACGTCAATGAGTTCTAATAAGGCCCACCTGCTTGTCCAACAGAGTGGCAGGATTGACCAGGCCACGCCCACAGTGTGTGGCCACTCCGCACCAGTGCTTGATGTCCAGTGGTGTCCCCATGACGACAACGTCATTGCCAGTGCTTCGGAGGACTGCACTGTGAAGGTGGGTGTGGTTTGACAGGGTAGCTACCTTCTAATAGCTGCTCAGTATATTTTAAGATTGAAGGTTCCGAGCCTTTCCAGGCCTTTCCGTTGATTTAATTTGTTTAATGTAGGTTGTCCTTATGACATTCACTTCCAGCTAATGGGAAAGTCAGTGTGACGCTGTTAGTCAGGCTAATCGGAGGGTATGCTGTATCTTCTCCTGTAATGCGGTGTTGTCTGTGGTACTGTGTAGTCTGTGAAACTGGAAATGCCAGGATTGTGGGTTCGAATCCCACTGGAGGCATTGAACAGAAACACAATGCAGACACTACAGTGAGCGACTCCAGATAAAAGGGCCTGCTTAGTGACCGATGTGTATGACAGGTGTGGCAGATCCCTGACGGAGGACTAACCGGCCCCATGACCGAGCCCATGGTGACCCTGGAGGGACACAGTAAACGAGTGGGCATCCTGGCCTGGCACCCGACCGCGTTTAACATCCTCCTGACCGCAGGTAACCTCCTAACTACGTCAGAGAGCACGGCCAATAAGTGTCTGATAAAGGTCGTCTGACGGTTCCCGGCAGTTCATGCGTGCGGAAATGTTATCCATAGGTCTGTTTGGAACAGTTGCTTTCCTTTTTCTACCTCTATACATCTCTCTCTCTCAGGCTGTGATAACCTGGTGTGTGTTTGGGATGTGGGCACGGGGGAGCTGGTTTACCAGATAGCCGACGCCCACCCCGACCTCATCTACAGCGTCAGCTGGAATCGGGAGGGCAGCGCCATCTGCACCGTGTGCAAGGACAAGGCTCTGCGCGTCATCGACCCGCGTCGGGGCACCGTCCTCATGGTGCATCCATGTTGTTTGCCACTACTATGCAAAATAAATGGAAATGAGTGCCAATAATATACACTTAAATTTGATTAATCTTCAAGGGCATTAGAAGTTACCAACACAAAGGAGACTCAAACAAATTCTGTCAAACTGACACGAATGGAATGTTGTTAAAATTACCCAAGTACTTTATATAGTATAAGGAGTGTTGACATTAACTTCACCTACATACCTCCAAACACTCACATTGTCTTTGTGTCTCAGGTCAAAGAGAAAGTCCACGAGGGCACAAGGCCAATGAGAGCAGTGTTTCTGTCTGATGGGAAGATCCTGACCACTGGATTTAGCCGTATGAGTGAACGCCAGCTGGCCTTGTGGGATACGGTACAGCAGATACTGCGCGGCTGACACGGCACATGAGTTTAATTAGATATCATAACCAAAACTGTTACTCTGTGTTTTTGTAGAGGTGTGCCTGAAGTGTCATTACATGCCAGCCCTGTTTTATTTTGGTTTTGTTTATTTATGTACACTACACACACTGACCAATTAGCAAGGGGCAACACTGGCACTGAGTTTGTGATGTTAGTGTTAACATTGGTTTCAGAGTGACATGTCCGAGCCGAGGGCGGTGCAGGAGATGGACACCAGTAACGGTGTACTGCTCCCTTATTATGACCCGGATACCAACATGGTGTACCTGTGTGGAAAGGTAAAGGTCACCCGTTTACACTTTCCATGTTAAATTCAGCTGGCAGCAAGCGATACGATCCCGGATGTTTGTAACAATCCTGTTTATCTGTCGATCTCTTTCAGGGGGACTGCACCATCCGGTATTTTGAGATAACTGACGAGTCGCCCTATGTCCATTTCCTCAGCCTGTACAGCAGCAAGGAGCCACAACGCGGAGCAGGCTTTCTCAGCAAGCGGGGCGTGGACGTCAACAAGTGTGAGATTGCCAGGTGAACAGGTTTCCCAGCATGCCTTTCTGCTTAATATTTGAACTGTGTTTAACCCTATTGGCTTTATTCTCGGGCTTCATCCGCCTCGTCACATTCTCACCTGTAACTGATGTCTGTGTCTCTCTCTGTCTCTAAATCTCCAACTTTCCATATGGCTCTCCCTGTTGTTGTCTTTCTTCCGATGTCTCTCACTCTCGCTTTCCATACATCTATGCTGCTCTCTTTTCCTGTCTTTCTTTCTCCTCCTTTCTCTTTCTCTGCCTCTCGTTTTCTCTCGCTCTCTCTCTGTCTCTCTCTCTTTCTCTCTGCAGGTTTTACAAACTGCACGAAAGGAAAGTAGAGGCTATTTCTATGACAGTACCAAGGAAGGTAAGCCATGCAGTTACAATGAAATGGATATCACATTTGAGGAGCCTCATGTTCCAGTGGCTCAAACATCCTTAGATGCTTTGGAGGTCTTCCCAAGACGAGCCTGATTTTTATTATGATATTATTTTATACAACCCCAATTCAGTAGGGACAGTATGGGGGAAAAAATATTAAAATTAAATTCACCCTGTATTGAAAACACATTATTAACACATTGTGATGTTTTACTTTGTGAATGTAACTTATTTGAGAAAATATACACGCGTTTCAAATCAAATGACTGCAACACACTCCAAAAATATTGGGAGAGTCGACTGTTTACCACTGTGTAACAATTAATTTTCTTTTAATTAAACTTATCAAGCTTTTGGGTACTGAAGTTACCAGTTGGTTCAGTTTAGCAAGCGGAATTCCCCCCCATCCATTATGCATGCCTTCAGCTGCGAAACTGTTCGGGGCCTTTGTTGCCTTATTTTGCTCTTCATAATGCACCACACATTCTCTTTTTCTTTTTTGTTTGGATTTATTCCTGATTTTCCTCCTTTCCCAATTTCCTCTCTAATACTTCCTTGTCGGCAGCTCCGCAACTCCTTGTACAGATCTGTGGGATGACAAGGAGGCGTGCACTTTGTTCATCTATACACGTGTCACCTGAGTCGCCGATTCTTTTCGCACTGATCACCCAACACTTTAGTCGGATCATGCACATGAGGATTACGTTCACCGACTATACTGCCATGATTTAATTTACAGGCACCTGATCTAAACACAAGGAGTCGCTGGAGGGCGATATGGCTGGATAGATAATCAGATTTATCTAACCCAAGTCCCAGGCAGCGCTATTTCATTTTGTGCTGCCTTGTGCAGGAGGCCCGGGGAAAGTCATGCTCGAACCCATGACCGTCATGACGTAGACTGTCCTGCAATGCAACGCACTACGCCACGTGGACCCCAGCGCGCCACACTCAATCGGAGACAGGTCAGGAATGCATGCAGGCTATGCTAGCATCTGCACTCTTTGCCTATGCAACCATGCGCTTGTAATCCGGGCAGAATGTGGTTTGGCGTTATCCTGCTGGAAAATGCAGGGACATCCCTGGAAAAGATGACATCTGGATGGGAGCATATGTTGATCCAAAATGTATACATATCTTTCTGCATTAATAATGCCCTCACAGTAGTGCATTTTACCAATGCCATTTTTGGAATACTTTGGGAAACCTTTATCAGTCAACACCATTCACCTCTGCATCCACAGATGCACGTTAAACCTTTAGTATGCAAAGCAGAAGCCATACATCAACACGGTCCAGAAGCGCCGCTGACTTCTCTGGGCTCAGTCACATCTGAGATGGACAGAAGCACAGAGGAATCGTGTTTTGTATTCCGAAGCAGGCCCGACTCCTGGCACAGGGGGACAAGGTGGTTGCCGAAAGCGCCACAGATTCAGGGGTACAAATATGTGCACAGCCAAAGATTAAAAACACCTGTGTGTGTGGATTGTTTCCAGCACCCCGGAACAAGTATATCAAATGCCTTCTCTCCCTTTCTCGCACTTTGCACGCTCACTTTCCAGCAGGACAATGCCAAACCACATTCTGCCTGGATAACAAGCGCATGGTTACGTAAGCAGGGAGTGCGGGTGCTAGCATGGCCTGCTTGTAGTCCTGACCTGTCTCTGATTAAGAATGTGTGGTGCATTATGAAGTTCAAAATAAGGCACAACTGAGGACATGTATTATGGATGAATGGGGGGGGAATTCGTTTGCTTAACTTAACTAATTGCTGTCTTCAGTGACCAGATGCCTAATAAGTCTTATTAAAAAGGTGATTTTACACAATGGTAAACAGTTCACTGTCCAAAAGTTTTTGGTGTGTGTTGCAGTCGTCATATGAAATGACTGTATATTTTCAAAAGTAAATTAACTTCAAAACGTAAAACATAACACTATGTTACTGATGAGTTTTCAATATACAGTTCTGCTGAAAAGTTAGCATGTCCTGGCAGAAAATGTGAAGTTTTGGGAATTGATTTTGACAAAATGACTGTTAATTTAAAAAAAACTGGCTGTCATGTAAGGATAGTGATCATATGAAGCCATTAATATCACAGAGTTGTTTGTCTTTTTTGTAAACCATACTGATAACAAAAATCACCCAAAGGGCCTGGAACAAAAGTTTACATGCCCTTGAATGTTTGGCTTTGTTACAGACACACAAGGTGACACACACTTGTTAAAATGGCAATTAAAGGTTCATTTCCCACACCTGTGGCATTTAAAATTGAAACTAGTGTCTGTGTATAAATAGTAAATGGCTTTGTTAGCTCTCACTTGGATGCATTGAGCAACCATAAGTGCTATTTTTGGAGAGGGGTCAACCAGGCCTATAGTGAAAAAATACTATCCCCACTGTGAAGCATGGTGGTGGCTCACTGATGTTTTGGGGTTTGTGAGCTCTAAAGGCACGGGAAACTTGTGAAAATAGATGGCAGGATGAATGCAGCATATTAGTGGACAATACTGGCATTCTTCATGAAATCCGCGCATGGGACACACTTGGACTTTCCAGCACGACAATGTCCCTAAGTACAAGGCCAAGCTGACCCTCCAGTGGTTATAGCAGAAAAAGGTGAAGGTTCTGGAGTGGCCATCACAGTCGCCTGACCTTCATATCATTCAGCCACTCTAGGGAGATCTCAAACATGCGGTTCATGCAAGATGACTTTGCATGACCTGGAGGCATTTTGCGAAGACAAATGGGCAGCTATACCACCTGCAAGAATTCAGGGCCTCATAAACAACTATTACAAACAACTGCATGTTCTCATTGATGCTAAAGGGGGCAATACACCGTATTAAGATTTTAGGGTATACAGACTTTTTGAACAGGGGGTCATTTCATTATTTTCTTTGTTGCCATGTTTTGTTTTGCGATTGTTTTTATTTATTTAACCTTTATTTAACCAGGTGAGTTGACTAAGAACAATTTCTTATTTACAGCAACGACCTGGGAGCAATTAGGGTAAAGTGTCTTGCCCAAGGACACAACGACATTTGGCTCAGTCGGGAATCGAACTGGCAACCTTCTGACTACAAGTCTGACTCCCTACCCACTGAGCCATCTGCGACCCATTGTGCCCATTCTGTTATGACTTACAGTAATATATGAATTCAATGAGGAAAAAAGTTTTCTTTAAAAATGATACATCAATTCTCCAGGGGTATGCAAACTTTTGAGTACAACTGTTGTACAACTGTTGCACAAGGTAAATATATAGAGTTTATTTTTTGCATTTTCTATACTGTCGCAACTTTTTTGGAATTGGGGTTTTATATCTATAATATATTATTATTGTTTGTATTATATCTATAGTCCCCTTCTTATATATTGTTATTGATAGAGATGGTGTCTTTTTCTGGACATCTTTTTGTTTTTATTATTATTCTTAACATTGCATTGTTGGAGTGAGTAGGAACACGATTTTCACAGTACATGCAGTAAGACCTGACAAACAAACATGAAACTTGAAACTATTATGATATTAGAAGCAAGAGATTAGATTTCATTTTGTTATGTTTCTGTTTCCCTTCGTGTCAGACACCCGCTGCTCTAATGCTGCCTGTGATTATGCTTCATTAAAAAGTGATACTGGTTGATAGCAGGCTAGGCCTCATTTCACTCCTCATGAATAACATAAAATATTAGCCAGAATATGTAACATATTTCTTCACCCATTAATGTTGACTGCAGTGCGGGTTTCCGTAGACACAGCAAGACTGCAAAGGGTCTGTGATATATTAAAGCCTAGATCAGTCAATCAATCAAATGTATTTATAAAGCCCTGTTGTCACAAAGTGCTTTGACAGACACCCGGCACGAAACCCCCAAGAGCAAGCAACACAAGTGATGCACTTGATAAATGATGCACTAGATAGGTCTGTTGTACATTGCTTAACTTTGAAAAAGGACATCCAATAACATTTTATCTGGCCAAACTTTGATCAGTAATCTTGGTATGCGTGCCCAAGTTTAAATGATTCTGATTAGTCCAGACAAAACAGCACAAGATGAATTAAAAGCTATAGGTTATCTTTTCTTCAGTACTACACAACTAGGTGACCCCCCCCCCCAATGGGCTTAATGGGTTCTAATAACCCAGGGGTTGCTAACATCACAAGCCAGGCCTTCTAATAAGGCAAAGCCCCTCTCTGTCCCCTCAGTCCGACCTGTTCCAGGGGGACCTGTATCCAGACACGGCCAGCGTGGAGCCTTCCCTCCTGGCCGAGGACTGGATCGCCGGGCAGGACGCGGCGCCGCTGCTGGTCTCTTTAAGCGGGGGCTACGCGGGCGCCCCCTCCAAAAACAGAGACACCCTCAGGAACAAGCCCAGGCTGCTGACGCAGCGCTCAGGGACGGACTCCTCCCCGGCCCCCCGACAGGCCGCCATGCCCACGGCAACAGCGGTCGCCAGGGAGACTGAGAACGAGGGTGTCAGCGTGACGCAGCACAGGCCGACCCGAGCAGACGGAGAAAGAGGAGCTGATGGAGTGAAAAGAGAGGTGAAAGAATTTTTGTATTATTTCATATTTATTCTGATCACCATTAGCTCCGGCAACAGTGGAAGACTTTTAGTATTATTTCATATTTATTCTGATCACCATTAGCTCCCGCAACAGTGGAAGACTTTTAGTATTATTTCATATATTAATTCTGATTACCATTAGCTCCCGCAACAGTGGAAGACTTTTAGTATTATTTCATATTTATTCTGATCACCATTAGCTCCCGCAACAGTGGAAGACTTTTAGTATTATTTCATATATTAATTCTGATCACCATTAGCTCCCGCAACAGTGGAAGACTTTTAGTATTATTTCATTTTTATTCTGATTACCATTAGCTCCCGCAACAGTTACTCTTCCTGGGGCCCAAACAAGATCTGTCAGTATACCAGAGTATATGTAAGCTTTAAGTCATGAGGGGGTGTTGTATATGGCCAATATACCAACAGCTGGAGGCACGAAGAACCTCAGTGCCTGGACAGAGCGCTTAGCTGTGGTATATTGACAATATTAAATTCCCAAGATGACTTGTTGCTCTCTTAAACTGGTTAACAACAAAGTTAGAGCAGTAAAAAGTGATGTGACATCATACTCGTGGTATACGGTCTCATATACCATGGCTATCATCCAGTCAGCATTCAGGACTCAAACCAACCTGTTTATCGTATACCATGAGTATGACATCACATCACTGTTACACACATATAGTTTTGTATACTGTGGGAGAATCAACACTGACACGGTTGAATTAAATCACAGAGCTGAGTTTATTAATTGATATACTATTTAGCGTGCTTATCAAAGCACACGGCCTCCCATGTCTTGCTATAAATAAGAGAAAAAACCACGGGACGCCAAGCCTTAAGCATTTCATGGGGAGAACATTAGGTCCCACCCTGTCAGGCTAAGTAAACATAGCTTCTTGGGAAACACCGAAGTCAGAAGTCTGCCCCCTACTGGGTATAGTCACCCATTAACATATGGAACATACTAGGGGTGTTTTTACATTCCGATAGCTTTCATTCACATATTCGGACCGCTTGAGAAAAGCTTGAGTAATTTCCATACTGGTCGAACATTGTCATTTCTTGAGACCGCGTGTTTGTGGGTGTGTCATGGAATGTCCTTCAAGACGTTTGAAAATGGGTACGTGAGTGCTTCGCTTAGAAACCAGAGCAGCCCGTTGACCTAAACGTGACAAATTTCCCTGCGATACACATTTATCGAGAAGCCCCTGGTGGGGTCTTTCTAAATCTTTCTGTGCACTACCTCGGGAGGTCGTGTTAAATTCGATAGAGCCCCACAAGTTAACACACTACAATTTTGTCTCATCTCAAGCTTTTCGTGAGAGGTCTCGAATATGTGGATGAAATCTATAGTAGTGTAAATGCACCCAGATCTTATCAGTTGTTCACAGAAAGTCACTTCAATAGTAGCTCAGTACAGAACAAGACACTTCAGATATGATTAAATAGTTCTTCCACAATAACCCGGTGGTTTACAACACCTTGGGGGTTTGTAATATATTGCAGATGAAATTAAATCCCATTTTTAAATCGCAATTCAGTTATAATCTTGAAAACTGTGAGAATCTTAATAGAAATCCTGTCAGCACTTAAATTTCTGGATAATATTGTACATTGGAGTTCCTGGTAATTCCCATCCCAGTGTTGTGCAGCAATGCTATTTCCCTGTCTGTGGTCCTATTGTCAGCTTGCACTATTCTTGGCGTTCTTCTACAATCTCTCCAATCAACAAGCTGTTTTTACCACAGGAAAGCTGCTAACTGGATGGTTTTTATTTGTCGCACCATTATAAACACCAAACTGTTTAGTGTGAAAAGCCCAGAAATGACAGCTTTTACTGAGATATTTTCACCAACGATAACCCCACACTCGTAGTGTAGCTAATAAACTGGCCACTGAGAAGGGAAGTACCGTTTGTATTTGATTTCATTCTCCCTTGTGAACTACCCTTGCCCCTTTCCTCCCCTACCCCGCAGGAGGACGTACTGAGCGAGGTTCTGGCAGAGGTGAAAGCCCTCAGGTCCGTGGTGTTGGCCCAGGGCCAGAGGATCGAACTGCTGGAGAGGCAGCTCGCTCGCATCGAAGACGGGGATGTCTGACTTGACCGAGGGGCTTCACCACTACACCTGAAGGGCATCCTACTAAAACTTCATAAACCATAGCCTTACTAGAATCAACAAGTCGACCTTAAGCTGTGTGCGTGTGGGAAGATGTAGTGAAGTGTAGCTCAGCGGCTAACTGTGAGCCTCAGAGGGGTTGAGAATAAGGCAAACTATTACAGCTAAAGTGTTCAGAGACCAGCTGGATTCTGTGGGCGAATCTCAATTGTACTTTCCTCTTTCCTCGTCTCCTCTGACTTCCTCCAGTTCGTTTTGAGTGGGAAACGCAGAAAGGGAAAGTGAGTAGTCGCAGAGATACAATTGAGATACACCCTACAATGCTAGAAGATGATTTGGTTAGATAATGGCAAGGGTAGGATGACTGGGGGGCGGTCCGTGGTCTGTGTAAGACTTTCACAGTAAGATATTATGTTCCCGGTTTGTACGAAGGACTATCCTTGGTGACACTTCTTGAATGTCTATACATTTAGGAATCCTATAATACCTACATATCACTACAAACCTGAAGACTTATTTGTAGCCTAGACACAAATAAATTTAAATCTGTGACATCTTGAAGGAACATCTATTATGTTGATTTGGCACAATATGACACATCTGTATAAATGTTTCCTTCATGTATATGCCCCCATGTAATTATCACCTCGTAGATTGGTAGATCATTTACAGTTGATATGGGATTTGAAGCACTCAGTTGTTGGTTGATCAGGTAGTTACAGCTGCTAACTGTGATGTCATATCAAACGTAATACTCCATTTTACCGGTACCTTTGTACATGTATGGCTTTGTACTTTGTTTTTCCATTCCACCATCACTATACTGTGTACAAAATTGCACTAGTTCATTGCGCTTGGAGACTTTGTATTGAACTACGCTATATGGCGCGTCTATTGACATATAAAAACGAACCGATCTATCAAAATCCAGATGTGTTGATTTTGGTATGAAGTGCTTTTTATTACAATTTGTGTGAAGAACATGCGCTGACGACTGTAGCTTGTAAACGATTCGTATCGTATGTTAATCTCTCTTTGGGTGGTATTTTGTCCTTTTTTTTCAGTAACAATTTGCACTCATTAACTTTAAAGATGTCTTAGGTGAATGATTAGCCAAAATGACAACAACATGCAGTATAATTGGTCACAAGGTGTTATAAAGTCTAAAGACCCGTCATAAGAGTCTGGCCAACTCTTTGAACTCAAAACATTGTATCAAAAGATCGGGTTTGAGTTGCTTTGTCACAGCTTTACTGGAAATTGAAGTGAAACTAGGGGGTAGAAACACTAACCACTATAGTTTTGAGTTGAAGCTAGGTTTTGAGTGAAGTTAACCTCACACCAATACAACTGCAGCAATTTATAATGTTTAAGAGGCACAGAAATGTTAAGATGATTGTTTTTTTATTAAATTTTTTTTGTACCGTGTGAATGATGTAATCAGTAGAACCTGATAGAATCATATACTAATATAATTGTGTCTGTTGTGTTGCTGTTTAAAGATTGAGGACAAGGGTGTCGAATGTTTTAAACTACAGAATACGAGGTGGTCTGTTTGTTGCTTTCATATGCAGTTTATAGTGTACCTCACCTCTTTACAGCCTCGGGTACCATTCTCATCTATCCCGTTCAGAGATCTGTTGTTGCCTATCCCATCAATAAGGACTATAGAAGTTGGAAGACTGCACAAACATATTGGACCGGGCTAGTTCACATCAGGCTCATCAAGTGATGATTTTTCTTTACTTGATTAATGTTTCTGTATGCACTGCCATGCTACACACACCTATTTTGTGTGTAGTTGTGAATCAGTAGGTGATTACAATGACACTCCACTGTGCAACTCTTCCAATAAAACCTTGTTCTCCATTTGGAGTTGTGGAATTGTCACTTCTAGAACCTCACAGGTCACATCAACAAGGCATAGCATAGATATAAACCAGTGTTCTTTTTCCATGGTCACAGTTGTTACTGAAATGTTTTTTAATCCAGTTTATTGACCACCACACACCAATTTGTGAAACAGAATGTATACCCAGTGGTTCCCAAACCTCTCCTCAGGGACCCCCAGCCAGGCCATGCTTTTGTTTTAACCCTGAAATGGCACACCTGATTCAATTAGTCAAAGGTGTAATGTGTAGTTGACTAACTGAACCAGTTGTGTCGTTTCAGGGTGAAAATAAAAACATGGCCTGTCTGGGGGTCCCCGAGGAGAGGTTTGGGAACCACTGCATTATAAAGCCAAAACTATGTGGACAGCCCTACTAATGGTGGAGTAGTAATAGTCTGGGGTGGATTTTTTTGATTTTGGGCTAAAACCCTAAGTTGCCCAGAAGACATTTTAGATCAATGGGTGCTTCCGTCTTTGTTGCAACATTTTGGGGAAATGCCCTTTCCTGACTGCTCATATGGGTGTGATGGGCAGGTGTACACATACGTCTTGTTATATAGTGTATTTAGTAAGGAGAACTTTAGGTTTTTGTTGTTTCAAATCAAACTTAAGTTGCTCTGGGTACTAAATAACTCAAACGGAAAATTTGTGTTTGTCATATACTGTGTAACTTTGTTACCATACAGGAATAGCATGCTTCTGAAGTTTGGTTTCTTATCTCTGAGAGAAGTTATTTTGTCAGTAGAGAATTATGAAAGTATTTGGAAAATAACTTTAAAGTTTGTCTATACATCGACATCCCAGATTTAGCGTTTTCATTGCTAATAATAAATAATTCATGATTATTACACCCAGCATGGATCCAGAGAGGGAGATATGATTCATCTCTGGTGTGATTTATTATACTTTTTGGACATTAATACACCTATCTAACCAGCAGCTACTCTTATTGTGGTCAAAACAGAAATCAAAACGCAAAATTGTACGTAGTTATTTCAAAACGATTGTGCCTGAGCCTACCTAGTTGGTTTCTACTGTTTGCAGTCACCAGCAAACAACAGGATGTGGTCCAACACTGAAAGCATGAGCTCTGTGCCTGTCCTTTGAACCTGGTCATGTTCTATCACTTACTTCCTGCCTTCGGGCTAGGCAGGCGCTCTCATCCGAGTGGGTCTGCACTGGTTCGTCTCTTAAAGAAAGAACTGCCAGTTAAGTCTGTATAGAACAAAATGGGACCTGAATGAGATGATATATATATTAATATATTAATATCCATTCCTGCAAATGCTTTTACTTAAAGCTGCTATTTGAATAATTGGGGTAGAATCACAAGGTGAAGTTAGGTTCATACACACTGGGTTCATTTGACCTCCTCCATCTGTGACACTTGGATATTTTAAGTAGTTCGGTGTGTAATTTTGCCAAAATCAACCCACCATGATTCAGTAAATCAGTTAATAGCATATTTGGGATTTCTATGGCAAGTTATCTTGAAAAGAAGGCAAACCACAATCTAGACTGCACCAGCTGTACACTGAAGCAGCCCAGGTTCCTCTTTCTATATTTGGCTTCACACATGTATATAATTTTTAACTGTTCCATCACTGTACAGTGAATTAGTTTGTCAATTCTCAAGCCTCCTATTTTTTGTCTGTCTCCACCCATCATATGCCTGTGTTGCTCTGTCTTACACGCCCATCTTGAAGTTTTTTGGTCCCTTTTCTTTTTTTTTTCTTGCAAAAAGTCACAGTTCAGCGCTCGCACACGCCTGTCACCTCTTCCTGCTGTATCAGTTGTCTCTGTTTTTTTAAAATCATCACTCAGGCAATTCTATAGAAAAAAATATTGGTGAGTTTTCCATTATTACCTGTTTTCATATTTGATAATTTCCCTCATTTTTGGCATGTTATGCTGTGGTTCTGTTTTAAAATCTTCCTTCTATCTGAAATGTCTGATCTTTTCATATCTCGTTGTAGACACCCATCAGTTATTCTCACCTTCCATGAGAGTCTTTATTTCCTCTTTCATTGCAGCTCTGTCTACCTGGTTTATTTTCATTCAAGACTAGTACAAATTCCCTGAGTGGAAGTATTGCAACAGGGGTAAAATGTGTGCTTATTGGTTCCAACATGCATCAATGTTAAGTCTTTGTACAATGTACAAAGCAGAAAAATACCTGACCAGCTTATTGGTTTCAAGTCATGTGGACCTTTGATTTAAACATGTACATTATTTGTTCTAGTATAGTGCCGTGTATGATAGAGTATGTAAGCAATACATCCCCCAGTGACATGGTAATTAACCACTGCTCCGCGCCAATATTGTATGTTGCCTATGACATATGAAAATGTGTTCAGCAAAGTAGTCACGTCTTAAGGCTTATCTTTGTAACATGCATCAATGTTAAATCTTTGTGGAATCTACAAAGCGGAAAAATACCTGACCATCTTAATTATGCAGAATATTTTTGGCACTTTTTGACACTTTTGTCAATAAGAGCCACATACGTAGCCACATACATATATATACAAATTGTGTTTTGGTTGGAACTAAATTCTGATGAGTACTCAGGTCTGGGAGGTAAACTATTTCTTAACGTACTGACTGGTGTTCGTATTTATCTATATTCTTAGATTTTAATTGACAATTATACATCATGACGTTAGTAGGACCAAGAGAGAGATGGCTTCCTGTTTGATAGTCTTAATCTAGGGTCTTACAGGCACTTCCTGAGACTTGACTGTATAGTTCTTCATCTCCAGTGACAGTACCGAACAATACTACAGTGACATGGCACGCCAGCTACAGTACAATGGTCCTACACCAGAGCCATGCACAACCTATCAGAACCAGTCAGGATGACATGATAATTTAGAGGCTGGTTTCAGTTGACATTTGAAATCCTGTAAACCCTCCTGTAAGTTGTTGAGAGTCAGCTTTTAAGCTACAAAAATGTGTGATTCAAGTGTAAATGTCTGCAATAACATTTGCTGCATGGATATACTGTAGCTAGACATTGCAAGGTAAACTTTTGCTTACGTTGGAGGAAAAATAATGCTACACTAAATACATTTGACAGGATAAAACTGACATACTATCCTTTCTTAACAGATCCAGTCATAAAACAATCTATAGATGGATCACCTAAATTAAACAGAAATATCACTATTACTTTGAAGTATCCTGGATTTCCACCACCTGCAACAAACTTCAGATTGAACAGAAATTTCTTCAAGCCTTACCTACAACTATTTGAAGAGGTAAGTTGCTAAATTATTGTTTGATGTTATGATAAACATATCTCCCTTCAGATGTTTGCATGTTCTTACACTATCTTTAACTAAAAGTATCATCAATAAAGAGACCTGTATGAAAGAATAACAAAACAATTTATAGAGAATTTTAGATTCTTAAATTATGGTTTTCCATGGGCCTTATGCTGCAAAGCAGTCTCCGAACACCACACTGCCACCACCGTGATTATTATGGGTCAATATTAATATATATTAAATACGTATATGTCATGTATTTTGGCAAACATAAGGTACCCCGTCATTAAAAAATAAGATTATTGCAGAGGAATTCACAGTTGCCTCCACGTGTAGTTTGGCAAACTTCATTAAACTTGTTTTATTTTAAGTATTGGTTGGTTGCTAGTGAAAAATGAAACTTGAATCCCATATCATTGACCCCATGTGAATGGTCAAGCATTGTGGTGATAATGTAAAGTTTGAGAATGTTTTGCTCCCTGTCAAATTGTCAGGCCAATTTCATCAATGTGTTTTGACATCTGGCATTTAATTGCTATTGCACAGATCAGGCTAAAATGTTATTCTGATGGATCTCTCCCAATAGCAATGACAGATTTCAAGGATGAAACATCTAACCATGTCGTCTGGATCCTCCTTGCCTTGCTGTTCGTCGTGTTCGTCCTCCTAGTCTACTTTTACAAGAAGCTGAACCGCCAGACTGACAACCAATACACCATCCATCAGCTGGTCTACGGGGAAGGTGGGGCCAGGGACTGGGTGAGGGATCGGGTTCGACGCCTGGAGGTTTTGTCTGGGCGTCGCCTATGGCTTCTCAGTGAAAATGCAATGGATGCCAGAGAGGAGGGTGACCAAGAGGGTTACGTGGAGAAAGGGAGCAAGGGAGGGGAAAGCCAGAACGACGAGCAGGAGGGTGGAGGGGATGAGTCATCGGATGACTACTCCAGCTTGGGTGGCGTTGACCTTGTGAGTAAGAAAGTGACCGATGTGAAGGAGGAGAGGAGAGGAAGCAGAGGAAGCAGAGGAAGCAGAGCAAGCAGAGGAAGCAGAGGAAGGAGGCAGGACGATCACAAAGACGATGGTGAGAGTGAGGCGGGAGCCGCGGGGGGTGAGGAAAGCGGACGAGGAGGTTTGCTGGTAGACCTTCATCCTTTCTCTGGTAGCGCCATCTGGTCTGAAGATAAACAAGAGGGTGGCCGAGACAGTGAGGATGTGACTGCATTGTGAGGTATGATCAAAGAGGGGAAGGCAAAACGAAAAGTACATCAACTCTTACTAGAACATACTAATATCTGTACATAATCAAGTATTACAACAATCATTGCAGAGACGAAAAAACAGGTCAGAGACAACAACAAAGACAACAATGTAAATATGATTCAGATGAAGTTTATTAAATGTAATGAAGGCTTGTATTTCTTTTATTAATGATGTGAATTGTGTGCCAGAGTTTGGTGAAGCGGTCTCTGGACCACACGTGCCCCCGGCGACCAGGGTTTGAGCTCAGGCCTGGGTGCTGTCTGTGCCCTTCCTGTCTGTCTCCCCCTACATGCCTGACTCCCCCTAATGTACATGCCTGACTCCCCCTAATGTACATGCCTGACTCCCCCTTCCTTGTGTTCTGTCATAAAAAAATACTACCCAGACACACAAAAAAATCAATATCCTACAATGATAATATAGACTTACAACAATACAATACAAAAACTAAAAATCCAGTTTTACACAACTGAAAAGAAAATTAACTCATTGGTGTTAACATCCCAAGTAAAAAAAAGTATATTTAAATTATACTCCAGTATTATACTTCTAGTATACTTATGGTTAACCACAAGTAGGTATTCAATGTATTTAAGTATATTTGAAGTATACTTTTAAAATATACATACCAAAATAATATATTAGAAGTATATTTAGGATAAATAAAATAAATTTCAAGTACATTTAAATATACTTTTTTTTTACTTGGGATTCTTTACAAATTTAAGGGATTTATAAACTTTAGAGGCTTAGTAAATAATTGTTTGGAATTTACCCATACAAACTATAGCATAAAACACAGAACCACTGGGATTGGCACGTTATGCTAATTATCAAAATGCAGAGTTTTAAAAATTAGAAGGTAAACGCACTCGGCTGGGTTCACCCATTTCGGGAAGTTCCTAAATAAAACCCAAATTACCAGGTAATGGAGATTTATGTCTTAACTATTCACCAAATTTGTAGGTTTTTTACTTTTTTCGTTTTTGAAAAAACGTATAGAAAATCCAAAAAAGTCAAAGGTACAAGACCGTGTACATCTTTTATGGATTTTCTGTTTGTTTTTTCACTCGAAATGATATGTTGTATGCTTATGAGTCACTTCGTAGCTGGTTAGCCTAAGACATGGTCTAAATTCTTTATATACCTATCTTCCAGGCATTAATGGGAGAAATTAAGGGGAAATTTACTTCCGGAACCTAAGCTCTCTTGGAATAGGGGCAGGGACTGTTGAGGTCTATACTTATGATCTCACATTACCTGATCATTTGAGAGGTGTCTGGCTGTGTATTTCCGGTCCTGACACTGGAGGCAGCCAGACACTGGAGCCTGCAACGGAAGCAGCCTGACACGTGAGGTCTGCAGCCAGACCGTCTTGGGAGAGATCATTTTGGTCTTAAAGATGCAGTGCGGAATTTCTGTCTCTCCCTTCTGGCAGTGAGAGTAATTACACAAACACTGTCAACGTGAGTTTAGGACGTATGCCTACCCATAGATCGCTTTCTTTTTAGATCTGCAGCGTTAGTTTTTCATCTGGAGCATCAGTATATTTTTTTAGAAGCTTATTGGGTTTTTCTTCAGTATTTTGCAGTAAACTCCTAGTTCCTGTAACGTTAGCCCCTCCTTCCTTTTCAATGGTTGCACTGCTCTTCCGCTCTGGTAACCCAATCATTGCTGAGTGATGTAAAACGCATCACTACTGGTGCTCCACCACGGAAATGTTGCACCAGACACCAAATTTAAGAACACTGTTGAAATACAGGGCGATTGACCTGGCAGCGATAGGCTTAATCAGCATTGTATGAACTGGTTTGGCAAGGGCTAAAATATGTAACTGAACTTTGTTTATGTAAAAGTTTCGCACTGCAGCTTTAATGAGGAACTCTCTAAAATGTGTGAACTAAGCCAAACCTAGAATTATACTTTTCCTTTGTACTTTTTACAACTCTGAAATAAATGTGAATAATTTATACATCATCATAAATTAAATCCATTTATTTGCTGACATTAATCTCACATTTCTAGTTTGCTCATAGTGAGCTGTAGCAAGTATGATTTTTGATACCAAAAGCCCCAGGGCCAGGCCGACCTACAGGCGAACTAGGCGGTTGCCTGATCCCCCAAATAACTAAAGGCCCTTAAAGGTCTTCTGTGATTTTTTTGTCTCTCCACCATAAATATGGTAGCGAAGTGGGACCCCAAAATCTAATTTCACCTATAGCCCCAAAAAGGCTAGGGAATATGCAAAATCCTTACAGGAATATGGCGTATGGGGTTCGCATGGTGTAGTGGGCTAAGTTGCTGCATTTCAGGACAGTCTAAGTCATGATAGTCAGTGGTTTGAGCCTGACTATGGATTCTCTGTGTTTCCCCGGACCTCCTGACAAGGTAGCGCAAAGAAATGGACAAACATCCTCTGGTTTTGTCTAAAATAAAGGTGAGCAAAATCTGTTAAGTTGAGAAAGCACTCTTAAATTCAGTTTATACATGCCAATGTGTACAATGCTTTCTCACAATTAACTTGCACTGTGTTTGCTGTATAATATATTCTAGGAATGTGTGTAAGTGTGTTTATTCATTTAAATATTGTTTTTTAATATTGGTTCAGACAATTATGACTTGAACATGTCTAAAAGCTAATAAAATGGTTGTAACATGATTCTCCTGGCTACATTACATTTGTTGTTATGACTGGTTGAGTGAATGAATGAAAAATTGTAATAGTGAATTTGTTTACATTGCATAAATAATGTTCCAAGCAATGCATAGGCTTTCACAGGTGTCATACCGGTTCCACAGAGGGCCTCGTGTCTCCTGGTTTTCACTCTGACCTTGCACCTGTGGTTGATTAGGTCACTAATTGGTTCGGATTTCTCCTCACCTGACAGTCTAGGTCTTAATTGGGCTCTAATCGACAGGTTAGACCAGGGGTGGGCAATAATTTTAGCTTGAGAGCCACATTGAGTTTCTGAAACCAAGAGAAGGGCCGCATATTCCTAGCCCCACAAACACACACACACACACACAAGTGGCAAAACTAAACTCACAACCAAAAACACTACAAACCTTTGAGAAAACTAACCTCTACATGACGAGAGGAATAAAATAGGCATTATGGCACTGCTACTGTACAGTATATGAGCGCAGATGTCTGACATATTCAGCACAAAAAAAACGTGATTAATTTTCAAAGGTAGGAAAGCATTTTCTACAGTTCGGCTAGCTAATCGGTGTCTGCGATATTCTTTAAATGTGCTTCATCTATAGTATTATTAGAATCAACTCATATTAGCGACTGAATTCTGTGGAGAGAAAGGGATGAGCAGGTATTAAGGGAGGGAAAGTCTTTTAAAAGCAGGTGAATTTAAAATGGGGCTAAAATAATATAAATTACACAAATAAAATTCATTAGTAATTTTCCAAGGATAATCGTGGGGCAGGCTTGAAGGCAGGAAAAGGAGAAGCAGTATTAGTGGCATATCACATTGAAATTATGACTAGTGGTAGAAATGTGTGAACCATGTTAGAACTCTTACTTGCGCTAAAGTGTTGCTAGTCTTAGAAGTAATAATATTATTAACCATAGCAGTGTTCCAATAAGTATTAGTATCAAAAGTCTTGAATTTACTAACATTATTTGTTTAAAAAAGTATTAAAACTATTTAAATGTATTTATTTGTATGAGCTGTAATAGTAGTATTGTTGGTTTAAAGATGCACTATGTAAATCCATTAATATGTCCGGTCGAGGCGAATCACATATTTATTATATTTTATATGTTTCCTTTAAAAACAGGAACAATACAGGGACAATATTACCAATTAGCTGAAACATATTTTGTCCAAAATATAAACTCTGAAAATAAAGAAACGTCCTCTCATCTGTAAAGTTATTCTGCTTTTTATGAATTATCTTTAAAATACAGTCTCCTGAAACATTGTTTCTTTTTTATGCTGAGTTTATTTTGCTTGCCTGACGGTTTTGTGAGATAACAAATTTGCTATGCAAAGCCATTCTATATTTGCCTTTTTGATGGCAGATATCAGAGGAGATTGGCCAGACTGGTTAAAGCTGATAGAAAGGCAACAATAACTCATATAAACAGTTTTTACAACCAAGACCTGCAGAAGAGCATCTCTTAACACCCCACGTCAAACTTTGAAGCAGATGGGCTACAGCAGCAGAAAACCACACTGGGTGTCACTTCTGTCAGCTGAGAACAGGAAACTGAGGCTACAATTTGCACAGGCCTACCAAAATTAGACAATAGAAGATTGGAAAAATGTTGCCTGGTCTGATGAATCTAGATTTCTTTTGTGATTTTCAGCTGGTAGCATCAGTAACTGGCATAAACAACATGAAAGTATAGATCCATCCTGTCTTGTATCAACAGTTAAGGCTGATGATGTTGTAATGGTGTGGGGGATATTTTCTTGACAAAATTTGGTCCCCTTAGTATCAATTGACCATGGTTTAAATGCCACAGCCTACCTGAGTATTGTTGCTGACCATGTCCATCCCTTTATGACCACAGTGTACCCATCTTCTAATGGATACTTCCAGCAGGAAAACGTGCCATGTCACACGCTGACATCATCTTAAACTGTTTTATTGAACATGACAATGAGTTCACTGTACTCAAGTGGCCTCCACAGTCATCAGAACTCCATCAAATCGAGCATCTTTGGGATGTGGTGGAATGGGAGATTTGCACCATGGATGTGCAGCCGACATATCTGCAGTACCTGCGTGAAGCAGTAATGTCAATATGGACCAACATTTATGAGGAATTTTCCAGCACCTTGTTGAATTCATGCCACAAAGAATTAAAGCAGATCTTAAGGCGAAAGTGGGTCCAACCCGGTACTAGCAAGATGTACCTAATGAAGTGGTGGTGAGTGTATATATGAAGAGGTGGATGGAGGATCTGGGTGGGATGAGTGGGTGGGGTGGAGTCTGCGACTGGAGTGGGTGGAGTCAATGGGTGGAGTGGGTGGAGTAGCTAGAGTATGTGGGTGGAGTGTGTAAAGTTTCTGGGTGGAGTGGGTGGATTGGTCGGGTGGATTCGGTAGGGGTGCTGGGATGAATGGATGGGGTGTGTAGAGTGGGTGGTTGGAGTGAGTGGAGCTTCAAGCTGCCTCTAATTAGAACTGTTCAAACGTAGTATTAGTGATACTAGTAGTATAGTAGTAGTAGCAACAGTGGTAGTAGTCATAACTGTAGAAGTAATAGTGATAATAGTAGTAGCGGTGGTAAGTAGTAATAGTAGTATTTCCAGTAGAAGTATTGATAGTAATAGTAGTAGTAATATTAGTAATAGCAGTACAACTAGTAGTGGTGGTAGTAGTAGTATTATTATTATTAGTAGTACTACAAGTAGTAGCGGTAGAACTAGTAGTCATATTAAGTTCTAACATACACCGTCTGGTGCTACTTGGACACATCATCAGTGATGAACCCGGGGTCAACTTGGCTCTCTAGCGCTCATTTGCCTCCAATCTGTCTTCCCAGGGGACAGTAAGCTTCACTACGACCACCTGCCTGGTCGATTCCGATGTTACCACCACGATGTTACCACCATGACTGGGCGGAGTGAAGTGGTTGTGATATAATTTGAGAACTGAGCGGCCTTCCCAGGTCCACTTGAAGGTGCCAGTCTCTTGCATTGGCGAGGAGTTGGGTTGCGTGGTTGCTGTTGTGCCTTTCCCCCTAGCTCTGGCATAGGGGATGGTAAGCTTGGAGGGATGCTGACCCTTACTACTCTGAATCGTTGTGGGGATTGTATCTGCCAGAGCCCTGAGGACCTGTCCAAAGCCTTTGGACAACAGCTGAGGATATGCTCCAGTGTGCCGCTCCTTTGGCACAGTTGGCATGCTGGAGAGTCTACCAAGCCCCAGCGGTGTAGGTTGGATGTGCTAGGTAGAAGGTCATACACCGGACTGATGAGGAACTTAATGTCGCAGTGGCTCAGAGCTCCTAATACTACTACTAGTAGTAGTAGTCATAGCGATAGTAGTAGTAATAGTGGTAGTAGTAATAGTAGTAATAATGGTAGTATTATTATTAGTAGTAGTAGTGGTAGTACTAGTAGTAACAGCAGCAGCAGTTGTAGCAGTTGCATTGGCAGTATCAGGAGTTCATTACATTACATTGGAGTGATAGAGCCTCGTAGTAGAGACAGGTGGCAGACAAATGTGTCCTCCTGTCACAATCTGAGGGAAACACAATGATACGGTATACTGTCAGTGTCTTCTTTAAATGTATTGATATTGTCATTACTAATGTTGCTGAAGCAGCTGTTAATTTGTTACAATTATCTTATATCATTTTCGTTATTAGTCTGCCTACAGTATCTCAGATCTGACTACTGTTCATTTAATGTATACTTTGACAATGTAAGTAATTTTCAATAAATTAATTTGAATCACAGGGCTAGCATCCAGTTTGGCAAAGTGATGCAAATGGGGAGGTGCCTTAAACCTGCATTCTATCTGAATTCCAGCTGGGGGCGACACGTGCGGCTGCAAAAGGAGGTCGGTTTCTATAGAAGTCTATGAGAAAATGAGCCACTTCTTACTTGCTTTATTACCTTAGTAAACATTTCCATAATGGGTGTATGGTCTCAATCGCTAGTTTTTAGTCTTTTGCAATACAGAATGATGAATTATTGTCTTGTTGATTCTAAATTCGGCAATAAAATAGTTTATTTATTCTTAATTAAATTCTGTATGTTTTGTATTTCACATTTTACAATGTGTCATTATGTGTATCTAATTTATTTTATTCATTTAGCTTTTTGCTATGCCTCAATGTTTTTTTCCTTGTCATTTGTTACTTAATTTATACTGCTTTTACTTAATGTATTTTGCATAAACTAAAAATAAAAAACAGTCAGATCAGAGCCGATTAGAGCCAGAGATTAGAGCCGATAAAGGTATTGAGAATTTTCAAGAAGTTTAATATTATGAAATGAGTCAACAAATGGCACTTCAAGTTAATTATTTTAAAATGTACAAAATATTTATAAAAAGTTGTATAGTTCAACATGAGTTTGCACGGTTTACACGTTTTAATGTTAGAACGGTGTTTCCGTGTCAAACCGTGTAGGAGGAGTATTGTCCTAAATGATCGGTGGAATAATAATAAGTGTCGGATTTTTAGACTGTTGCAGCCTGACAAGCTGCCTCACAAGTTATTGTCTTTCCGCATTCATTTACTAACTAATGTGTTAATATTAGTATGTAACACACGTTTATGCTTATAATTCGGTATATTAAACTAAGCCTATACTGTAATTTCTTAAACATTACACAGCTAAGCTTCGTATTGATATTTTACAGCCTATTTTGCAGACAATGGGGATGTAGCTCAGTGGTAGAGCGCATGCTTCGCATGTATGAGGCCCCGGGTTCAATCCCCGGCATCTCCATACTTTTTCTGAAGGTCTGTAAACACCAATTCTTACATATATCTGCTTATAATATGAACAGTTTCAGCACAGTTTGTAGCTAGTGGAATAAAGTTTACAACGTAAAACCTTGTATTTTTTTTACTACGTTGTATTATTTAATTGCCTTATATTACTGACTGGCCGTTGTGGACGCCGCTTGCAAACGTTGCTTCCTTGTCACTAATGGGCGGAGTATTGGTCCTTGTTTCTGGAAAGTGATTGGTTACTATACCTATTGCTGACAGATAGGGCGGGATGGAATGCTTGTCTAAGCAATCACGCCAACATTTTCTTCAAATATTTTTTACATGCCGGGGAGGGCCCACGAAATGATTTGCAGTGGTCCCCTCTTATAAATGCAACCCACTCATAAAACCAAGACACATCATGGATAAATTTCACGACATGAATGTGCAGTCCCATATGCGCTTTTATAGAGATTCAAACAAATAGCCGAGTGCTATTAGGGCAATTATGTAACGCAAATGCATGATTTTTCTCGCAACAACCGTCTTCTAACAGTACGAGATGGATAATCGCTAAACCGAAAATACCATAGCCTACATTGGATTGGCTTTGATTGGATGTAGCAGAAGCGAACTAAAAGTAGGCTACCCGCAATTGGTAAATATGTCTATATTAATTCACTTGAGGGCTCTAACCTGCCTACAATAACCTGCAAATAAACCCATAACAGGCCTTAACTGTGAAGTATGTAAAAAAGCTGTGGCACTCTCGACAGTTCTTTTTTAGTACGTTCAGTAACTGCTGTGGTAGAAGCCTATGGTATATTATCAATTTTAAACACCTCTGCGAGAATATCAAATGAGCTACATTGTCGCAAAATGAAACTACATTTAGTCTCTTATCGATGTAACTACGATGTATCCATCCTCCGTACACCATACAGCACATAGCATCTTCACACACCCAAACTTGATTGTGCAGTAGGCATGATGATTTCTGTAGCTTATGCTGCACGTCATTTTTCTGCATTCATACGGACCAAAATGCAAGGCACCTGTTTGTTTTTTTGCCCTGCTTTTTGACAAACGATTTAAATGGCTTGTTGATTCGCTCGAACAAAGGAACGAAATATTGTTATACCTGTAGGCTACACTACAGGATATAAACATGGAAGGTACGTAGGCACATGACAGAGCTGCACTGTTATAAACATATTTCGAAAGCCAATCTGGTATGGCTCAAGATGGATGCAGCTGCGCACATAGATGCTCGTAAAATAAGATATTATCTGCAATAAAACCAAGAAACGCACATTAACGCGTATTTCTGCATTATTTTGCAGGTGTAGGATGTTACTAGCATCGGCCGTGGTTGTCTGGGAATGGCTGAACGAGCACGGGCGCTGGCGGCCATACAGCCCGGTCGTCTCTCACCACATCGAGGCAGTCATCCGCCACGACCCACGGGGTGGTAGTGTTGTCTTGGGCCAGGTGGACGCTCGCCTTTCGCCTTACATCATCGACTTGCATTCCATGCACCAGTTCCGACAAGATACAGGTAAGACGAATATGATTGACAACCGTGACATCTGTTTTCTTCGGGAATATAGCTACATAGGCCCAATGCAGTGTTATTATTCCAGTGTAAACGATGATGTAGCGTATGCTAAAAATAATAGCACTACAATAGCCTGCACTATCACCCACATAACCAACATCTTTTCACGTTTCATACAACCGTCTTATGTTCTTGTTTGATGCGCCATTCCATGCCGACTATATCCTAGACAATTTCTACATGTATAGTTATGCACTGTGCACTGAGATTTTCCAAGGCCTTGTTTGTTATCCGCAGTTCCATCAATTATCCCAAACAAAGAGTTCAGTTTCTTTTACTCCTGATTATATGTTTTGAGTGATTTTACAAGATTTTCAGCATCATCACTGTTATCATACTTACAAATTGGATCTGGAAAGCATTGGTCAGAGATACAGATATATACATGCACAAACAAATTCTGCATCCACCCTGAATATCCTGCATCACTTCCATTTTACTACAAGCCACTTTTGATCTTGGAGCAAATATCTGTACATACAGTATGTAACTCCAACTGAGTCGCTCCTGGAAAACAGTTTGCACAGATAGTTTAGTGCACCTCTTAATCAAACTGCTGATCTGGGTGTATCCTTGGTCATTTTGATCTGAAATAACAACCTTTCCTAAACCAAGATGCGTGAAACCCCTGGAGGTTTTAAGAAATAAAACAAACAAATAAATATAGTAAAGAGGGTTTTTTAACTTCTGTTTCACTCCCTCAAAGGCAGTCAGTCTGCAGTATCACAGCTTTCACCAATAAGTCACTGGTTGTAGTCCTTTAGTGGTTGTCCATAGTAGAACCATATTATAGGCTACAGTTATAATGAGTGGTACGGGCCGCTTGTTATGAATTAGTATGCAAAACGTGATCATGAATAAACGCGATGAGGTTCAGGGGAAATTGGCGTGTTCAGTTTTTTTTTAGGGGTTTGTTCAGATAGATCAGTAGTATAGATTATTTGTTTTCACTTAAACGCAGAGTGGTTCACACACTGTAATGACACAGTCTGAAATATGTGTACAAATACAGTTAATCCTGTATTGGGTTCACTGTAAATCTGCAAGGCTCGCAGGATGTCTCTTAAGCAGTTCATATACCCATTTACATCTCTGTGGGACTCGCGTGTGGTTCTTGGCTATCTGAAAACTGTGAGGGAAATGCTATATTATTTTAACTTTGCTGCAACTTTGTCCCATGTATTTCCCTTTCTAAAGCTGTTAATGCTATTTTGTTAGAATGTTCTGGTTGTTTCTAGTCCTGCAGACTAATTCACATGTAATTGACATGTGTGGCATTCAGATTTCTAACTTTGGCAAAGACCACAGCCCTTCTCTCAACTTTGGTTGACAAAAGATTCAAGTGTAGTCTGCTTGCTTCCCAGGCAGTTGTAGCTAAGGGAGAGGGAGTAGGGTACTCTAGCCCCGAAACTAGTCAGAGGGAAAAGGGGAAATATGAATTACTGAAGTCTGAGCTCATTGAGACAAGCCGGTATTCTTGAGTTTCGAATTAGTGAATTAATTATTGTGTTGCATTCCAGGCCGTGTTGCATTTTTCACATTGACATGCATGTGTTTTTTTATTCAAGTATCATTTACAGTAATATCCCATTGTTTTTAAAAACATACTGCATTTAAATAATTAATTTATTTTATTTTAGTTAATACTTTAGGTCTCTAGATTGGCTTCTCAAGCACTTGTTCACTGTATTCTCCCAAAACAATTTTTTTGTTTGTTCAAACTATCAATTTCCATTCATTTCCTGCCTGTCATGAACATCTTAATAAGGCCTTTTAGCAGAATAAGTGAGTAAAACCTATACATGAGAAATTATTTAAATCCTACTTAGTATGAGGCCAGTTCATATAGACAGGGCTTTATTGAAATCAGTTTAGTCTCTGGACTGGCTGGGAAAACAAAAATGACTAGCTATGAGACTGACCATGGCCAGGGACCAATCACCATCCAGAACATAGTGTTCTGTTACCAGGGGCAACCTGTTAGCCTGTTTGCCCAATTTTGTAGTGAGCACACACCAATGTATTTGTTTGCGGTGTAATCTTCTTGCCTACAACAAACATTACAGAAGGACAGAACATTGAAACCTTGGTGTCAATCAACAAAGCCTAATGAAAATAAAATATTCAAATTTATAAATGTACATTTCTCCTCATCAAATCCCATCTTAAGCCAGTTATGATGTTGGTAATTGTTGCATGTGATGTGTTGTGAACTGTTGTTTATCGTGCTGGTGTTCGGTGTGGCTAGTTGACCGGTGTTCTGGAACAGGTCCCTCTTCTGTTCCCCTCTCTGTAGTTCAGTGGCGTGACCCTCGTCTCTCTGCCGTTACCCCAGGTACCCTCAGACCGGTGCGCCGCAGCTTCTACGACCCCACGTCAGCTCCGGGTCACGGCTGGCTGTGGGAGTGGGAGAACGACACGGGCTCCTGGACGGCCTACGACACAGAGGTTGGCATCGCCATTCAGGCGGCACGCGACCGCCAGCAGCCGTGGCTGGACCTGGCGCCGCTGGGCTTCTGCTACCTCATCGACTTCCAGAGCATGACCCAGATCAACGGGCAGACGCAGCGCTGCCGACGCATCCAGCGGCGCTCCGACCTGGCATACCCGCTGGTGTCGGGGCCCCTCCCGAAGTCTCACCACGCCTGGGGGCCGGGCCCCGGTGGGCTCCTGGGTGCGGGGGTTTCTGGAGTGGGCATGGGGTTGGGGGCAAGTGGGATGGGGACCGGCAACGGCAGCGCATACCCCAGCGGTGCGCTCCCAGCCTCCGCCATCACCTCGTTGGGGCAGCCCTGCGCCTGTCAGCAATGCATGCTGGTCCTGAGTGTCAAGGCGGGTGCAATGGCAACGGCCCACACGCTGGGCAGGAGACCGCCTCAGAACAAGCCGCCAAGCCCGAAACTGGGTGGGAGTTATTCCGCTATGGGCGGTTCCTACTCACTGACCCTCCCGCGCCCCCCTTCCTCTATGGCCAGGTCTCTGTCCCCACACCGGACACCTATGGGCGGAGCTAGTGGGGTCGTCGGAGGGGGCGGTGGCTTCGCCCACTCACTCTCCCTCCTGGGTTCGGCCACCGCTGCCCTCTCCCTGTCCTCTACACGACCACCTCCACCCCCCCTACCCCCCCTGCCGCCCCCGCCGCCACCCCCACCTTCCTCAATTGCCTCCAGCAGTGCCGCACCACCCCTCTCATCTTCCTTCTCCATGGCCTCCCCCGCCTCTCTGTCGATGCCTGCTCCGCCCCCTCCGCTCATCTCCACAGTGTCGTCCACCTGTGCCCCCTCACCCTCCGCCCGTGTACTGGGGCCCGTGTCTTCTGCGGCCGCCTGTGCCGCCCCCCTGCCTCCCAGGGCCAGCCTGGCTGGGCTGAGCCGCCCTGCCCTGCAGCGCATCGCCATGGCCCAGTCTAGGGCCCTCATCGCATCTGGGTGAGTCGACGCCCCCAGATGATGTCACAACAGCTCATTGTTTTACCGGTCTTCACTTTTAATATTTAAATTGATTTAACCCATCTCAAATGTCGCTAGACAGATGTATCAAATACCTAACTCCAATACATACAGACCGAGCGATATTCTGTCAATTATTATTTGGAATTTGATGTTGTGTTCATCCAAGTACAGGTCCTTCTCAAGAAATTAGCATATTGTGATAAAGTTCATTATTTTCCATAATGTAATGATACAAATTAAACTTTCATATATTTTAGATTCATTGCACACCAACTGAAATATTTCAGGTCATTTATTGTTTTAATTCTGATGATTTTGCTCATGAAAACCCAAAATTCCTATCTCAAAGAATTAGCATATCATGAAAAGGGTCTCTAAACCAGCTATTAACCTAATCGTCTGAATCAACTAATTAACTCTAAACACCTGCAAAAGATTCCTGAGGCTTTTAAAAACTCCCAGCCTTTCATTACTCAAAACCGCAGTCATGGGTAAGACTGCCGACCTGACTGCTGTCCAGAAGGCCATCATTGACACCCTCAAGCAAGAGGGTAAGACACAGAAAGAAATTTCTGAACAAATAAGCTGTTCCCAGAGTGCTGTATCAAGGCACCTCAGTGGGAAGTCTGTGGGAAGGAAAAAATGCTGCACAACGACAAAAGGTGACCGGACCCTGAGGAAGATTGTGGAGAAGGACCGATATCAGACCTTGGATGACCTGCAGAAGCAGTGGACTGAGTCTGGAGTACAAACATCCAGAGCCACCATGCACAGGCATGTGCAGGAAATGGGCTACAGGTGCCGCATTCCCCAGGTCAAGCCACTTTTGAACCAGAAACAGCGGCAGAAGCGCCTGACCTGGGCTACAGAAGCAGCACAACAAAACAACAGCAAATTTTGCATATCATTCGGAAATCAAGGTGCCAGAGTCTGGAGGAAGACTGGGGAGAAGGAAATGCCAAAATGCCTGAAGTCCAGTGTCAAGTACCCACAGTCAGTGATGGTGTGGGGTGCCATGTCAGCTGCTGGTGTTGGTCCACTGTGTTTTATCAAC
>JACXGM010000202.1:42233-87144 GCA_016801145.1 Umbra pygmaea
ACCACTGGTAAATGGTTTACTGACCATGGTATTACTGTGCTCAATTGGCCTGCCAACTCTCCTGACCTGAACCCCATAGAGAATCTGTGGGATATTGTGAAGAGGAAGTTGAGAGACGCAAGACCCAACACTCTGGATGAGCTTAAGGCCGCTATCGAAGCATGCTGGGCCTCCATCACACCTCAGCAGTGCCACAGGCGGATTGCCTCCATGCCACGCCGCATTGAAGCAGTCATTTCTGCAAAAGGATTCCCAACCAAGTATTGAGTGCATAACTGAACATAATTATTTGAAGGTTGACTTTTTCTTTTTTTTTGTATTACAAACACTTATTTTATTGGTCAGATGAAATATGCTAATTCTTTGAGATTTTTGGGTTTTCATGAGCTGTATGCCAAAATCATCAGTATTAAAACAATAAATGACCTGAAATATTTCAGTTGGTGTGCAATGAATCTAAAAGATATGAAACTTTAATTTTTATCATTACATTATTGAAAATAATGAACTTAATCACAATATGCTAATTTCTTGAGAAAGACCTGTATATACACAAATGATACAGGTTACTCCCCGGTCAAAAAGCTTCATCTTGAGCTAGCTAGTTTGCTATATACCTTGACCGATTAGGGAGTAGCTTTTGTTGTTCCAGAAACGGCCTCGAATCAGAGCTGATAGATAGAAATCAGTTACAGTAGGGCAAAAAAGTATTTAGTCAGCCACCAATTGTGCAAGTTCTCCCACATAAAAAGACAAGGCCTGTCATTTTCATCATAGGTACACTTAAACTATGAGAGACAAAATGAGAAAAAAAATACAGAAAATCACATTGTAGGATTTTTAATGAATTTATTGGTGAATTATGCCAGAAAATAGGTATTTGGTCACCTACAAACAAGCAATATTTCCAGCTCTCACAGACCTTTAACTTTTTTAAGAGGCTCCTCTGTTCTCCACTCGTTACCTGTATTAATGGCACCTGTTTGAACTTGTTATCAGTATAAAAGACACCTGTCCACAACCTCAGTATGTACTCCAAACTCCACTATAGCCAAAGAGCTGTCAAAGGACAGTAGAAACAAAATTGTAGACCTGCACCAGTCTGGGAAGACTGAGTCTGCAATAGGTAAGCAGCTTGGTGTGAAGAAATGAAATGTGGGAGCAATTATAAGAAAATGGAAGACATACAAGACCACTGAATCTCCCTCGATCCGGGGCTCCACGCAAGATCTCACCCTGTGGGTTCAAAATGATCACAAGAAAAGTGAGCAAAATTCCCAGAACCACACGGGGGACCTAGTGAATGACCTGCAGAGGGCTGAGACCAAAGTAACAAGGGCTACCATCAGTAACACGCTACGCCGCCAGGGACTCAAATCCTGCAGTGCCAGACGTGTCCCCCTGCTTAAGCCAGTACATGTCCAGGCCCATCTGAGGTTTGCTAGAGAGCATTTGGATGATCCAGAAGAGGGACGGCAGAATGTCATATGGTCAGATGAAACCAAAATTGAACCTTTTGGTAAAAACTCAACTCCATGTATCGGGGGGCCATGTGAGATTTTGAGTGAAAACCCTCCATCAGCAAGGGCATTGAAGATAACGTGGCTGGGTCTTTCAGCATGACAATGATCCCAAACACACTGCCCGGGCAATGAAGGAGTGGCTTTGTAAAAAGCATTTCAAGGTCCAGGAGTGGCCTAGCCAGTCACCAGATCTCAACCCCATAGAAAATCTTTGGAGGGAGTTGAAAGTCCATGTTGCCCAGCGCCAGCCCCAAAACATCACTGCTCTAGAAGAGATTTGCATGGGCCAAAATACCAGCAACAGTGTTACTTACAGAAAAGTTTGACCTCTGTTTGACCTCTGTCATTGCCAACAAAGGGTATATAACAAAGTATTGAGATGAACTTTTGTTATTGACCAAATACTTATTTTCCACCATAATTTACTAATAAATTCATAAACAATCCTACAAGATTTTCTGGATTTTTCTTTCTCATTTTGTCTCATAGTTGAAGTGTACCTATGATTATAATTACAGGCCTCTCTCGTCTTTTTAAGTGGGAGAACTTGCACAATTGGTGCCTGACTAAATACTTTTTTACCCCACTGTACAAACCTTTCACACAGTAACAGTGGCATCCCATGCTAGATCATTCATTGTTTCCTAGACAGCATAGCTAGTTAGACAGTCAGGTCACTGATTCATTATACTATGGATGGAAAAGTCAGTAGCTTACCTAATCAGGCTGTGTTTTTGTACATGAAAGGCAACCTTGGGATGGGAAATAATAGTCCCAATGCATCATCAATTGGTCTGTAGGTACAGTACATGCTAGCTATAATCTATTAGCTTACCGTGTTACCTAGGCTGGTGTCGATTGCGTAAACAATATAAGCTACTCCCTCCGGTATCGTAGGTCAGGTCCTAAGTGGCCATATGTTTGGGGTGGTAGGATCAGACATTCAAGACGTCAACAGAAAAACGTGTAATGACAATTACGTGAAATGTACTGGAGGTGGATATCCATCAGAAACCGTATGTTTCATAAAACAAGTAGTCAGTAATGTGGCTGGCTGAGTGACATAGCACATTTGGTTTATTTCCTAGACAGATGAATGCAACAACAATAAATCTCCTGGTTTGTAGTGCGCTAGATACATCGGGATCTAGCCGGTTAGCTTGTTATGCTACACTCTACTGTACAAACGGTTTACTAATTCATTATATTACAGACACGACATCAACACAACATCATTGACAATTACGCGAACACAGCGAACTTGTACTGGAGGTGGGTATCAAATATAAATGGTAGCTATTTTTGGTAACAATAAGTAATTGAAGTACAGTTGCTAACTAGCAAACATCATTTTTTAACTGAAACTGTGTTAGCTAGGGAGTTTGCTAGTTGGGGTACACTCAGCTCTACAATCAGTTTATTAATTCCAACATGCTATGGACCAATAGAATACCAGTGAAATTGTGCTGGAGGTGAATATAAATTCGAAGCTGTATGTGTGCTCATTACATAACTTACATAATTAGTCTGTGTTGTGTAGATGGCATTAATAAGAAGGCCTCCTCGGGACGTAGCTTGCTAATAATGCTATTACTTAGCTAGCCCAGCGAGTACGATAACTACAGATCTCGGTCACTAACTAACCTGAAGTTGACTGAGAGCTCTATTACCTAGCTAACTCCATGGTACAGATTGAGTGAATTTATGTCATCAATATTTTCATTTTACATCGCAATTATCGCACAATATATGCATAAACACATGATATAGCTAGCTGTGCCAAGAACACGAGAAACAGCCACCCTAGGGCTCCACAGTGCAACCATTTCACGAGAATTTGCTCCTAAAAATAGACATGTGAGACAAGGAAAAAGGATTTACGAGCACAGTGTGCAAGTAAAAATTACAACCTACCATAATGCATTTCCCCCCCGCTTCTAATTGTTAAAAAAACTACAACTCCCACATTCCGCAAAGAGTCATGCGCCAACTGCAGTAGTTTTCTGTGACAACGCAGTGCAGTTAAAGTAAGAGAAATGTGGGGAAAACACTGGGATAAAAAAGTATAAATTTTTCAATGCGCTCCTAAATTTCTTTCTGTGTCCTGACTGTTTTTTATTTAGGAGTACATTTACTCCTTGGGAAAAAGGTTAGCATAGAGCCCTGGATCCTAGTTCCGAAAGTAGCTATCAATCTTGAAAATTATTGTTTGAAGTAGTATAAAATCATTGTTATAAAATGGTAAACTGCTGTAGGTAATAAAATAACACACTAAATATCCAAATCATTTCCACATAAATTATTTGTTCTCAATACTAAATAGTTTGAATACACTTACTAATTTGCCCTGTCAGTCCAGCTGTCTGGTTCTTTTTTCCAATTTATTTTAGGAACATTGAAGTAAGTCCTCTAGCCCAAGCATTCACTGATTGATATCAGAATGTAAAAGCAACTCGAGAAATTCCTTATTCGTGAATTCTTTGTTAGCAGGCATTGTGTTATTCAGCAATGTTGTCAAGGGGACGGCCTTATAAAAAATAATGCTGTGTGGGTGGGGCTTGGAAAAACCAGGAAGCTTGCAATTGTAGTTCTCTACATTCTGAAAAAACGTGCTACCTTGTCTGTTTAGCATTAATGTGTGCACATTTATTAGGCAAGTTGTATTCTTGAGGATTCATTTTATTATTGAACAACTACAGTGCTCTCAGTCAATCCAAACTGTAAATAAACCTAAAGCCTGAATATTTATGAAAGTAAAAGTGAGGTTTTGGATTTTGTAGAATATCTATGTGTGCATAATTGTTGGGCAACTATTAGTATGCATAATAATTACGCAATTATATGAAAGTTTCCCATGTCACTTGTTGATTTTCATCTGTTAAAGTGGGAATAATAAACAAACGACTCAAAATTTACAAGAAACATTTATGAGATTTTTAACCCTTTTAAATAACAGTCATAACCCTTCCATTCATGTAATCTGTCAGTTTCTTGATCTGTTGACAATCAACTTTTTGTGCAGCAGCAACCACAGCCTCCCAGACACTGTTCAGAGAGGTGTACTGTTTTCCTTCACCGTAAATCGACCATTTAAGAAGGGACCACAAGTTCTCAATAGGGTATAGGTCAGGTGAGGAAGGGGGCCATGTCATTATATTTCATAAGAATACTGATTGGCTAGCCTTTATGCAGTCAAGTACCTTGCTGCATGTGATGGAAAAGATGCAGATTTGAAAGATGCAGATATCCTGTACCACTGCTTGAAGAAAGTGTCTTCTAAAATATGGCAGTAGCTTTGGGAGTTGAGTTTGATTCCATCTTCAACCCAAAAATGTCAGACTTCATCTTTAATAATTCCAGCATCTTTAATAATACCAGCCCATACCAGTACCCCACCTCCACCTTGCTGGCATCTGAGTCGAAGTGGAGCTCTGTGCCCATTTCTGATCCTGCCATGGGCCCATCTAGCTGGTCCGTCAAGAGTAGGGCTGGGCATTGTTCAAAATCTTTTGATCCGGTGCCAATTTCAATACCTCCGTTTCGATACTGTTTTTTTAACAATACTGTTTTTTTAACAATACTTTTTTCGATACCATATTTTTTCCATTTCAACATCAGCAGAATGCAGTAAACCCAAAACCTTTAATTTCCACCTTAATTGTTTATCAGTAAAGCACAAAACATAACAATATAATGTTTCATTCTTTTTACTGACAATTACAGTAAAAAAGGCTATCCAGGCTAAAATATGCTATATTGGTAAAGAACTCCCTTTATATCGATAGCTTGCTCACCTCAAAGGACCGCAACGGTCTTTTATAGCGTCGTCACTTGACTTTAGCGTAGATATACCGGATAACAACGCAGTTAGAGCCGTAAAAGGTGATGTCATACATGCAGTGTATGGTCTTCGAATACCAGAGCTAACTCAAAACCACCCGTATGAAAACATCTCTTGCATTGGTAACGATTAATAATGGCACCCTGGAGGATTATGGTATATTGTGTTATAGGGCCATTATACCACATGACCAGCTCTACATGCATAATCCCCTCAGGCTGTATTGCTTAGTAATAGCATTTTCACTGCCATAAACATGCATACCATAAGCACTGCCAATATCTGACATAAATGCCTCGTTAGCATTCATAAGCCTTTAATGTTCATGGCACGGTCTGCCAGCCTCTTCATTTCCATGTGAAACAAACAAACATATTCATAACAAATACTGCTCATTTTCACCAGTGTCAGAGATTTGATTCACCCTCAGTTATAATGTGAGTAGGGTGGGGGGGCTCAGCGCTATAGTCTTCTCATGAATGCATTGAGTCTTCGGTTCTGAGTGGAAGTCTTCCTCACATACAGTTCCCAGGGCTAAGCTCATTCCTAACGGCCTTCCCCCTTCCTCCACTGATTAACTAACCGCTATGGCCCAGTCCTAGTTCCCAGTTTCCAAAACAATGCTGAAGCACAGAGAGCGGCTTGAGTTCTCAGGGTAGGGGGTAAGGGGAGGGGGTGACTCTAGTAGCGACTGGCTCCCGTGCTACTCTGCGGCGCTGACGCCATTGATACCAGCCTTTTGGATCGGGGAGGATGCCTCGACAGGGATGGTGACATTGATCGGAGGGATAAACTGGAGACTTGTTGATGGACGAGCTGTGGGGGGGGGGTTAGGTCTGAGGCAGATGTCTCCGGTCTTTGGGACACAAAGCAGTTTCTCTGTTTGAGACGGGCTCAGTGCCTGAGGGGCTACCCAGCTAACGCATTGCTCCAACCAGCCGCATCGTTACACAAATCTACAAGGGGACATTGACTAGCATCCAGGGGTGGGATCTTGAGGTGATGCCATAATGAGCTACTCTTAAAGCGCTTGTCTAGACTTCACTATTGGATGAACGTTTGAAATATTAATGATAATTAAATTGCTGTCATGGGTTTTTGTCTGCATTTGGGTTTACACCTTGGGAGGGTTTTCTAGATTAAATCCTTTTTAAAAAAGACGGTGGTGTCCCGGTAATACTTTGACAAAGGTAGAGCTTTTGAAATAACTGTCTTGTGCAAGTCTCACAAAAAATCTCCCTTCATTTCAAATTCTTTTCACACATACCCAATTAATGTATGCGCTATCAGTAAATTGCTCTGGATATCTACTAAATATATCGACTCAAATATAAATGTAAGGTTGTTTCCAAATAATGTTGTGCCATACTGGATAAAGTATATACTTTACGTTAAAGGAAGAAAAGAAAAAGGTCAAAGAAACAAAAACATCTGATGAAATTAGATGAAGTGTAACATTCCTCAGGAGAATGAGCTGGTTGAAAAGGAGCTAGCAAATCAGATGTCTGCATGAAACTGTTTTATGTTGTGCATGGCTGCACCCTTGTTTTCTGCTAGGCCACACCCACACCATTCCAACACTGCTTTATAGAGTTTTCACAACAATCACCCAACACGGAAGCCTTTAGTCAGATCATGCGTGGAATGATTACATTCATCAACCATACCTCCTTAATTGAATTTTACAGACACCTGATCTGCACACCAGGAGTCACTGGAGAGCAATTTTGCATTTTCATTGACTATTGTTGTCATTTTGTTCTCAGCGAATTACTCAATGTACAGTAAAGATTTTCTTTGTTTCGTTCATTGAGACATGATATGTAATTCGAGTTCCCTTCATTATTTTTTTAGCAGTGTACATTATGTTTTTATTACAATAAATGCCAGTTGATCTGTAGCAAGCAATACCTATATAGGAAGACTATTTGCAAATGGACTAAAACATGCAGAGAGGAGTCAGTAATTAGTCATAGTAAAAGACTATTGCATGATTGTTTGGTGATAAAAGTGCGTGTCGTTGGTATTTTTTTGCCTAACAATGCTGCCTTAGACCGTTAGCATTCACGCGCTACATTGATATCAGTCTCAGTCTGAGGAATGACTGAATTAACTTGAATGCGATTGGATCCAACTGGAACCAATCAAACAAACAAGCCCACCTGTAACCGACAAGCCACACGGCATTGTTTTTCAAATGCGTTTTCATGCGCTTCTCACACTGTGATTTAAAGCCACAACAGGTGGATTCAGCACCACGGCCAGCTCCACAGCCTAAGAAATCACAAACGATTCAGTAGGATCCGGAGCTGGCTGCGGTGCTGAATCCACCTGTTGTGGCTTTAAATCACTGCGTGGGAGTGGCATTGTGCTGTGTGATGAAACTGCACATTTTAGAGTGGCCTTTTATTGTGGCCAGCCTAAGGCACACCTATGCAATAATCATGCTGTCTAATCAGCATCTTGACATGCCACACCTGTGAGGTGGATGGATTATCTCTGCAAAGGAAAAGTGCTCACTAACACAGATTGAGTAACACGACTGTTCCTGTCCAATCACAGCAGCGTGTCTTTCCATCTCTCGACCAGCTGGATGGCTCATTAAATCTTCAAGATTACCCAGGGATCAAACAACCGTGCCTCAACCACCTAGTTAACTGCCAAACACCTTGCCATCTTTTTGACACACATGTAGGCCCGGTATTAAGGGTGTCTAGCCTAATGTATTTATAACTATGGCTCCAGCTGTCCAAGTGTTGTCTCATTCATGTTTGTCAACACCTTCCTGTCCATGATGAGGGAACACGGTGCAAAATGTTACTTGTTTATCGTTTTGAAGGGGCAACCTAATTGACTACCTGCTGTTTAACATTGATCAGTCATTTGAGTTTATTTAGCCTTGCTGTGGATGAGGGATGTGTTAACTTTATCATTAAGCCATGAACAAAAGAACATGCTAGTGTACTATATATTCTCAGTGTTACTTCATAATTAGTTGTCAAATTTAGTAGATAATCAACACTTGTTTCATTATTCTATTTGGTCTTACTGAGCTTTGACACTCTTAATGTATCTGTTTCATGCTTCGTTAAAAAAACCTGTAGTAACATGGAAACGCTTACTTAAAATGTAAAATCTTAAAATTATTATTAATTGCAAGATGGTCTTTCTGCAAGGACTTGTGCCTGTCACACCTCCACACTTGCCTGTGCAAGATTATAGAAGATATTTCCAAATAAACTTTCAAAGATAAATGTAGATGAGGAATACATCTGCAGAAGGACTTTGAGTATGGTTTAAAAAATAAGGACATACTGTAACAATGGATCCAGTGCACAAACTCGTAGCGGATAGAAACACCCAAGTTGGAGATGTACTAACCTTATGATGTATACGGTAATGTGGCTGACTTAATGCACTCTGGTAAATGTAGTATCAGCCCTCGCATTGTAATCTGGACCTTGTTTTATTCTCTGGTCCTAATTATGGGTTGATGTCATACTGGGACACTAGGTGGATACAAGTTATTATACGGTAGAATTTATCCTGTACTTTGGCTCTTCAGGGAAGGATTTCCGTTCCCCATATCTATTACATCAATGCTCTTAGGATATATGGGTGGGTAGACGTCACAAGTAATTATTCTCCAGTAATCACCCAAGCCCAGAGTTTGTCTCTGCAGTGCATCATGGGCCGTCCTTATTGAAAACCCCTGATAGCATTGTCGGAGCACTTTCTGGTAGCAGCCGTATGTTAGCCAGACAGAGTGGCGGGCTAATCGACAGGTAATCCGGGTGTTGTGACGTAGAACTGTTGAACCTTAGTCAAGAGGTAAATCGACACATGTAAACAGACAGATTATCCCTTTAAGACAAGAAACATACATACATACATACAGACTGACTAAACACCAGGAGTTCGGGCATAACATGATTTAAAGGATCTACTCAAGCAGGAGTAGCAGAGGGGAAATTAATGAAATATTCTGCTTTTTAAAACTGTAATTATGTTTTCACATGAAAAGAAAATACCTTGCTATTGTTCAAGCTTTTAGAATGGATTGTTCAAGCTTTTAGAAAGGAATACAGTTTTTGTGAGTGTAATTTGAGGGTTGAGGAAGATGTAAAATTTGGAGAAGAGAAATGTGGCTTTGGGACAAGATTTGAATTTGTATCTGAGGGTTTTTGCAGATTAACCTTGCTAACCATCTCCATCAGAAGTAAAGATGACCATAATTCGCTTCAGTGCAGAGTGAGTATGATTTCTGATTAGCCCATATTTAGAATAATGTAGTCTATTTTGTCAGTTATTTTCAGTTCGGCTTTTGAATTATTTTTTCAGTTCTTGACTGATTGATTTTGGGAATATTGCATCACATATTATCGGAAGATGAATTAGACTAACTGCTCTCCTCTGCTTCGTAAAACATGTTCCAACTCACTTAAGCGCAACTCATACTACATTGTTGACCCAAGGTTATTTCCAGACAAGGTGGCTAAGTGACGCAGTTCTGTGTTGTGTCCTGACGCTGTTCTGTCATGACCTTTGACATAGAATACACCAGACATTCTGGTAATTGGTTACATTTGCATTTTCCAACTGCAGGCCTATCACATGAAAGTTGATGTGTCCCAGATCCGGATGGGGTCTTGGTTGAACCCCAATGTTTTTTGTTTTTTTACCCTCAAGCTTGTTTAATGCTGGGTTTCATGTTTTACAGAGTTCCTACGGTTCCAGTAAAGAACCTAAATGGATCTAGCCCTGTCCATCCCGCACTGGCAGGTACCAAAAATCATACTCTTCCTATCAACATGATTTAAACTAGAAACTTGGATGTTGAGATCTCTTAAAAAATGTGCAGACCTACTTTTCTAGAGTTGCTAGGCCTGTTTTACATCAATTGACAGTTGTTCATCAAACAATGATGAACAGTGTTGGAGTGAGTCAGGCTTAAATCGTTTATCAATTTGACCCATTTATTGTCAGTGGCTGTGTGTTGATGATAGAATGGTGTCACTGCCCCCTCTGCTGGTTGTATGCAGGTATTACTGGGATCCTGATGAGTGCAGCAGGGCTTCCTGTCTGTTTGACCCGCCCTCCCAAGCTGGTGCTCCACCCCCCGCCCGTAAGCAAGAGTGAAATAAAGCCCGTCTCAGGCCTTGGACACTGCTGTCGAAAGACCACCAAGAAGCAGGCTCGTAAAGGTGGGTGTAGGTAGCACACCTTGGCTGTCACGCACGTGAGGACACTGGCGTAGGACATGTTCGGGGGGGGTCACTGACTTCCTGACTTCCTATCTGTTGCTCTCAGGCAAGACCCCCGAGGAGGTGGTGAAGAGGTATCTCCAGAAGGTCCGGAACCCTCCAGAAGAGGACTGCACCATCTGCATGGAGGCCCTGGCCGGGCCCTCTGGCTACAAGGGCCCTGGGGTCGGGGGCATCTCGCGGGCAGAGTCGGTAGGACGCCTGGCTCAGTGCGGGCATCAGTACCACTTACAGTGTCTAGTTGCCATGTATAACAACGGCAACAAGGACGGCAGCCTGCAGTGCCCCACCTGCAAGACCATCTACGGCGTGAAGACAGGCAACCAGCCGCCCGGAAAGATGGAGTATCACGTCATCCCTCACTCGCTGCCTGGACACCCCGACTGCAAGACCATCCGCATCATCTACAACATCCCGCCAGGCATCCAGGTAACAGCTGTACCACCTATCCACATGATATACACCTCTGATCAAGATAACAACAGTACGACGCAGCTGTATTCTATACACCTCTGATCTAGATTACATCAGTACGACACAGCCGTATTGTATACACCTCTGATCTAGATTACAACAGTACGACACAGCTGTATTCTATACACCTCTGATCTAGATTACAACAGTACGACACAGCTGTATTCTATACACCTCTGATCTGGATTACATCAGTACGACACAGCCGTATTCTATACACCTCTGATCTAGATTACAACAGTATGACACAGCCGTATTATATACACCTCTGATCTAGATTACAACAGTATGACACAGCCGTATTATATACACCTCTGATCTAGATTACAACAGTACGACATAGCTGTATTATATACACCTCTGATCTAGATGTATTCTAATCTTGACCCTTCTCCTTTCATCAGGGCCCTGAACATCCAAACCCAGGCAAGCCATTCACTGCCCGAGGATTTCCCCGACACTGTTACCTCCCTGACAGTGAGAAGGGACGCAAGGTAAACAAACCGCACTTCCTGCATGTCTCTTCCTGCATGTCTCTTCCTGCATGTCTCTTCCTGCATGTCTCTTCCTGCATGTCACTTCCTGCATGTCTCTTCCTGCATGTCACTTCCTGCATGTCACTTCCTGCATGTCATAATGACTGGATTAAGTAGCTTACTAGCTTTTGTTTTCTCACAATCCTCCACAGGTTTTGAGGCTGTTGCTCGTAGCGTGGGACCGGCGGCTCATCTTCTCTGTGGGCACGTCCAGCACCACTGGCGAATCGGACACGGTCATCTGGAACGAGGTGCACCACAAGACTGAGTTCGGCTCCAACCTGACTGGCCACGGCTACCCGGACCCTGGCCACCTAGACAACGTTCTGGAGGAGCTGAAGGCCCAGGGAATCACAGAGGAAGAGTGCCTGTCCAGAGACTAAGCTGAACACCTGGCTGACTCTGGAAACTCTAGCTGAACACCTGGCTGACTCTGGAAACTCCAGCTGAACACCTGGCTGACTCTGGAAACTCCAGCTGAACACCTGGCTGACTCTGGAAACTCCAGCTGAACACCTGGCTGACTCTGGAAACTCCAGCTGAACACCTGGCTGACTCTGGAAACTCCAGCTGAACACCTGGCTGTCTCTGGAAACTCCAGCTGAACACCTGGCTGTCTCTGGAAACTCCAGCTGAACACCTGGCTGTCTCTGGAAACTCCATCTGAACACCTGGCTGTCTCTGGAAACTCCAGCTGAACACCTGGCTGACTCTGGAAACTCCAGCTGAACACCTGGCTGACTCTGAACTCCAGCTGAACACCTGGCTGACTCTGAACTCCAGTTTAGAGCTGCTTACTGAACATACAGACTCTGAGACAGTGGAACAAACATGGGAAGAGTGACAGAATTAATGTTTAAAAAAAAGAAGAGAAATGATCCCAGGTGATATGACGGAGACGCCCGCAGGTATGGAAGCCTGAGACTATATCCGACTAAATGAGAATAAACTGGTGAGCAACAATAAAATAACATACTCTATTGAATGAATACCGAAGTGGAAAAGGCATTTTACATGCTCTGGCTGTTGATTGTAGGGACTCAAATTGAAAAACGATTACAATCCTGAACAGACGGGCGTGCCTCGGCTCAGCTGCATGGTGAGGTTGTTTGATGGAATGTTCTGTTTGTTAACGCTCTGCTCCAGTAATGGTGATATCGTTAATGTCATTCAATGACACTTTAAAAGCTACAGTGCACACAGTTGGACAAAAGCTATCGTTTCTACTGTGAGAGCTTGTGAAGAATGTACTGACTTTGAATCGTTCCAGTTGAATTCACTGGTGAACCAAGTTTACTAAAGCTGCTGTAAGTGGTACCACCAGTGCTCAACAGTGATATAAATGGAAAGCTGCTACTGTAAATAGGCTGTTGAATGGAAGAAGACAACCTGGAAATAGGATAAAAGTGTTTGTCCACTGGCAACACCGTAACAATTCCTGTTATGCTACTGAAAAAGAAAAAAAATCTCATGTTTATGACTGGACATGTGAGCATGAGTGTTTACTGCCCCCTAGTGGTTCTTAATGAAAAATACATTCCCTTTTCTCTAGTTCTTTTCTGTATTTTATTAATTGCTTTGAAAAATGCATTGTTGTACATTTTAAAATAGTTGATATATATTGGCTCGGATGAGTTTACCAATTTTCATTCCATTTTGTTTATTTTTTTTAACATTGTACATTGCCTATTTGATTGCTATAGCATTATTTTCTATGTGTGGCATTGCAAGGAGATGAGTGAAGTGTAAGTCTTCTTGGGAGGGCTTCTAAATATTATGAGCCATTGTGTGTGTTTAAAGTTTTTACTGGTTAATGATTTTAGACACGTCTGTTGCCAATACCTTTCAGCATTAATGATTTGGGAACCGCCTTCATCGGGTAGGAGGGCCTAAATGCACAAAGTGAGTTTTCAGTCAATGGGTGCATCTCAATAGTCTTACATAGAATCCTCACCTACTCTTCTATCCATAAGGATCAGTGATCGGGGACGCAAGCTACTTTAGAGTATAATGAGATGCCCCTAAAAAAGTCAGATAAAGCTATGATTGGATCTGCCGCTAGAGGTCAGGTTTGCACTACACAGAGCGACATTTTTTTTCCTGCCGTCAAAACGACATGGATAGTACGATTAGTCAAACTTAACACGTATAACTACTTTGTCAGTATGTTCTTTTGCTTAGAACACCAGTGTTGTTCAATTCTGAGAACACCAGACATTATTTTTGCCAGAAGGGGGTATAATTTAAAAGATTTGCTCTCTCTTCGATCTAGCCTTTGTCAAACGGTCTAGTCAGTTTCTGTTAGGTCCGTGATGGACCTGCTTATAAAGTGGGACAATTGACAATATCGATGAGTAGCTACTTGTTAACAGCCAATATTTATAATTTATATTCTTTCTTTATGCACTGTATATGTTGATGTACACAACTTTACATTAAACATTTTTTTTAAAGTTACATGTGTAATGTAACTGTACACATTACTTTTTAAATTTCTATTTTATCATTGTTTGTATAAAATTGTTTGGTGGCGTATCAAAACAACAACCGTTTCACTTCGATTTTTTTTAAAATATTTTACAGCTGGATGACAAGATTAATTCTACATTCCTTTCACATGACTGATATATCCTGATTTCTGGGTAGGGCTTCTCCATATGGTCCTTAGTCTGTCCTATGTTTACGGCTGCTAGGTTCGATGGGTAATTTCGTTATTTTAATTGAGTCATGTTTTTTATCTATTTAGTTCAGTTTGTTTTTCCCCCCACACAGTGTTAGACATATCCATCATTGGGAATACAATACTGGTTAAAGGCTTCTGACCACTTCGTTACCAAATTATGACCGCAGAGAAAGTAGTGATATTGATAAAACTACAAAAGGCTTGCATTTAAAGTAAGGTTTCTACTATTTAACGAACATGCGTGTTCTGAGCACGGTGTTGGTGTGGTATTTAACTACTATGTAGGCATTTCCTATTGACTGTGGCCGGTAGATTGAATAGTCCAGACAGATTGGTAATAACGGAATCTACATTCCAGTAGCATTAACACAATCTTTCTTGTTTCACACTTTGGTCAAAATGTGAGACTGACAATGTATGGCATTTCTGCAAGTAAAAATGTTTGGGCCAGACACCTTATTTTCAAAGGTTTTTCCCCAGAGCCCCGTCTTTGATTTGGCAGATTCAGTCTAACCATGCAAAACCAGGAAATCTTATCTCTAGATTAGTCTGTGTTCAGGATTAGTAATCTGGATTATGTCCACTTTAATGAATGAGAAACAGTAGTAGGATAACTAAAAGCATAATTTCCATATACAGTAGCTTGAGTATGCTTTTTGATGAATCAATCCGTGTGGCATGTTTGCTTAGCCAATGTGAAGCACAGTAGCCAACAGACAACCGTCCTTGGGTAAAATCTTTGGCATTGTTTCAATTGCTACCCAGTAATTTGTTGGGTTTTTATCAGTGCCACACAAAGCCATTTGCACCCAATTGCATCACATTTCTGGTTAGTTTGTGATGTATTCCGCATACTTGAGTAGGTTGAATATCTTTGCAAATGTGCATACAGTAAAGAGGTATACATAGATCATCCTAGCCTTAGTGCCTTAGCCTGTGTCTGTGAAATGACTATGGCTGGGAATACAGTATTTACAACTTCTGTAAACTGGTCACTGAAAGTGAAGTTTGCACCATTTTCACCATGCTAAAAATAGCCCCTTTAATTTTGTGAATCTAGTGAGGACGTACAAGAAGAATCTGCAGAAATATGCTTCCAGTTGAAATGCATCCGAAGTGAGGTTTGTGTTTTTATTATTATTTGGTGATTTTCCCCAATATTCCTCCATTCCCAATTCCCTCTTTCTGCCGTGTCGGCAGCTCCGCATCTCCTTGGACAGATCTGCGGGATGACGAGGGGCACGCATGCGGTTCATCCAACCACGTGTCGCCGATTTGTTTTCGCACTGTTCACATGGAGGCTCACATCAATGATCTGTGCTTTCTTGGTGGACCTGTAAGTCTTAGAAAAACAGATCATGGGTTTAAAACCTGCAGGTATTCCACATCCTAGAAATGTGTGCACTTCATTTTTTTTGCCTTATCTTGGCCAGGTTGCCGTTTTAAATGAGAAATTGTTCTCACCGTGCCCACCTGGTTAAATAAAGGTTAAATAAAAAATTAACTACAGTATATGCTTAGTAAAGAAGCTGACGACAGAGCCAGTCCTGACCTCCAGGGGGCCCTAGGTAAAATTCTGCTAAGGGGCCCTCCTATTTGACCCATGAGCCATATAAACCATTTGCCATTGTCACACCTGACACCCCAGTGCTCCCACTACAATCCTTCCTTCTTTATGTTTTATACAATTCTTTAACATATTTGGGGGGCTCTTTGCTACTGCGGGGCCATAGGCATCCACCTAGTTCACCTGCAGTTTTCATAGAAACATGTCAGTCGTCAAACCGTAGAATGGATATTGTACAGGTTACTTTTCGTATGTTCGTTATTGATTGTGTTGATATTCAATATATTGTACTGCATGGATGCGTTGATCAACATCAGTATTGAGACATTTGAATGCAGAGTTGCCTTTTTATTACTGGTGCAAACTTTCACACACCATTGGCTTTCATACACCTTAGTTGACAGGGAATCCTCAACTTCTACAAGTGTCAGACACTGGTTGATGTTTGTGAATCAGGCAGGAACTTCCAGGTAGAAACTTCCTAGCTATCTCAATTTAAGAATTCTGTGAACAAACAGAAGTAATCAGACCTGCTGTTACTAAGACACCAGGGGCTCCTTCTGTATTGGTTAAACTGGTTTTGAATACCATGTCCCACCCACACTCATGGATATGCAGCAATCTCAGAAAAGAAGGTACAAGAATGTCGCCGGGGCTGTACCTTACTGAGGTATGAATATTGTACCTTCCAGCATGAGTCCATATTTTTAACATTGATATCTGTACTGCTAATGGGATGCTTATGTATCATGAGGGACAAAACTGTACTTAAAAGTTATACTGGTCAAGTTGGGAGCGTTGGTGCCTATGAGGCAAATGCCTGTAACTACATCTTTTATTAACTGTGAAATCTTTACTTAATGTATGCTTCTTATCCATTTGTATTTTATCCTGTTTTTATGCTATTCTTTAATTTATTTTTATACATTTCCCTTGTATTTAGTTTAATACTAATCTTGTTGTATTATGGAGGTCAACTGTAAAAGTCTTAAACTTTATTTAAACGGGAAATAAAACTATTAATATGAATGTGTAAAGGGGACACAGTGATGTCCATTCCAAAGCTTAAGTATCCTATTTTGCTAACTCTCGTTTTTTCAACACTCAATCTAATTACTTCAGATATTTGTCTGAACATAAACAGTCGATTTTGTTGTCCAATTCGAGATGCTTTTGTATGTGACAGGTGTGATGGATTGCTAGAATCTGATATTGTTATGGCATATGATGGAACGCCTGTCAGTTCCGCTGGAGCAGATGGGCCAGGAGAGGTAATAAGGCCAGAACTTGGTTAAAACCGTGACAGTGAAGTGTCACTAATAAAGATAAAGTGATGGTACCTCTCAGATGGGTCTGGCATTCTACTCTCTTCCGATTTCCATGTGGCGTCTGGACATACGGGGAGACCATAAGAAGGTACGTTTAAAAAAAAAAAATGTTTAGACCAGTGAGGGGGAGATGACTCAGGGGGGATTTAAGTAAACAGATACTAAGCCTCCTGCAATAGGACTTCAGGCAGACAGACAGGCAGACAGACAGGCAGACAGACAGAGAATAGAAATAGACAGCCTGCTCAGCCAACCCTTGTAGTATAATCTTCAATTATTCTGTTGAAGAGTGGGGGAGGGGGTTGAGGGGTTCACAAAACTAACCTAATGGCTGCCATTGTCTTGCTTTGATTGGAATGCAATGACTCCCACTGTCTTGCTTTGATTAGACTGTGACCTCCACTATCACATTGTTTGCCTTGTAATGTCATCTTTCCACAGAGGCGCGTGTCCTCGCACAGCCAGCGCTTTATGTTAACGAGGACTCCTTTGGTATGTTTTTCTTAGGTGCCAAGGAATATCCTCTTGATTTCAACCCGTGGCTTCAAAAAGCCAGTCCCTGTACTCCCTACTGTCTGTTATTATTAAAAGCTTTTAAATGCAGCCATGTCTTGGCAGCCTTCCCAGTCAAAAGGTCTGTTGTCAAGGAAACAAATTACACCCGCTCGTTCGCTTGTCCTCCCTCCCTCCTTCCCCGAAGGCTCATGTTTCAAATCTGTTTTTTTCCGTAATCTCCGGGCAACCTCATTGCCTTTCAGCTAAAAGCTTTTTGTTGTGGCACCGGAGCGAGAGAGCTGGAGAGAGAGAGAGAGGGAGTGGTTCAGAGAGGAGGGAGAGAGAGAGAAATAGAGGGGCCTTCTCCTAGTTGCCAGGGTAACTTGACATCACAGTGACGATTTCCCCCCATTTAAAAGCTTTTAACCGGATCCCTCTTCTGCCCTAGGCCCCATTTTGAGTCCTCTTTCAGTTAAGCTCGGGGGAAGGGCACAGGCAGAGCGCAGTCGTGTGTGGCTGCATGAAACCACATTCCACTAACGACAGAGAGGATAGACAGAAGGGCTTTCAAACTAAACCTTTTTGGGCCCTATTTTTTCTTAACCTAACTCAGAGTGTGCTTCCGAGAGCGGTTTTAAAATGGCTGCCGAGGACAGTTTTAGTTATCTTGCTCCGGGCCACAGTGAAAAACACAGAAGGGCCAGGAACTGGACAGACGCCGAAATGAAAGGGCTTCTGTACGTGTGGGAACAGAATGTCGCCGAGCTGAAGAAGTGCAAGAGGAATGCCAAGATCTACGAGAAGATGGCCCAGAGGTTCTTCGAGCTCACCGGAGAACAGCGCCACCGAGAGGAGATCAAGATGAAAATCACCAACATGTCATTCCAGTACAGGCAAGTGTATAAACACATTTTTTTGTCGACTGTGAAAAGTGACAACATAAATCCACAAAAATATTTTTTGCCACAGAGAGAGACAAAAGGCCAACTGAAGTGGGTTACAAATTGTTTACTTATCTTGAAAGATGTCAGGGCATCCTTAGTTAGAACTCCTAATGGGCATCCATTTTATCTTCTCTACCTGACTAATGCTTTGTACATGATGTGCAACTCCTCTCACTGACAGGAAGATGAAATGTACGACCAATGGTAGTGCTGGGAACCCGGACTGGCCGTACTACAAAGCCATAGAAAAGATCCTCATGAAAACAGCTGATAATGGGTCCATGAACCCATTTGATGTCCAGTCTTCTGGCCCCTCAACTTCAACAGAGGCATCCATGTCCCACGCAGAGGGCCTAACCATGGGATTCCTTCCAGAATATACAGGCTCCTCTGACGAAATGGAGATGAGGGAGGACCTTGATGGATCGGATAGCTCTAGATCTTTCCACTCTGACACTCCCTGTCCAGAGTAAGAACATGATCACATTCAAATTATGAGCGAGAGTGGAATAAAACCACAGAGACAGAGTATTAAGTTGAGCTATTGAGTGAGGTAGAGAGACAGTATTACATTGTGGTAGAGAATGAAAGAGTAATGAGGTGAGAAACAATGTATTAAGTTGAGGTATTGAGCTGAGGTAGAGAGGGACAGAGTATTAAGATGAGGTATTGAGCTGAGGTAGGGAGGGACAAAGCATTAAGTTGAGGTATTAAGCTGAGGTAGAGACGGACATAGTATTTAGTTGAGGTATTGAGCTGAGGTAGAGAGGGTCAGAGTATTAAGATGAGGTATTGAGCTGAGGTAGAGAGGGACAAAGCATTAAGTTGAGGTATTGAGCTGAGGTAGGGAAGGACATAGTATTTAGTTGAGGTATTGAGCTGAGGTAGAGAGGGACAGTGTATTTAGTTTAGGTATTGAGCTGAGGTAGAGAAGGAAAGAGTATTAAGATGAGGTATTGCGCTGAGGTAGAGGGGGGCATAGTATTAAGCTGAGGTATTGAGCTGAGATAAGAGGGGGACATAGTATTAAGTTGAGGTATTGAGCTGAGATAAAGGGGGACAGAGTATTAGGTTGAGGTATTGAGCTTAGGTAGAGGGGGACAGTATTAAGTTGAGGTATTGATCTTAGGTAAAGGGGGACATGGTATTAGGTTGAGGTATTGAGCTTAGGTAAAGGGAGACATGGTATTAAGTTGAGGTATTGAGCTTAGGTAAAGGGGGACATGGTATTAGGTTGAGGTATTGAGCTGAGATAAAGGGGGACAGAGTATTAAGTTGAGGTATTGAGCTGAGATAGAGGGGGACATGGTATTAGGTTGAGTTATTGAGCTTAGGTAAAGGGGGAGATGGTATTAAGTTGAGGTTTTGAGCGTAAGTAGAGGGGGACATAGTATTAAGTTGAGGTATTGAGCTTAGGTAAAGTGGGACATGGTATTAAGTTGAGGTATTGAGCTGAGGTAGAGGGGGACAGATTGTTAAGCTCTCTGCTCTTTATGAACGTGGTCATTATCATAACCTTAAATAAGGAACACCCTGTCTTTCCAGTTCACACCCAGCTCCTGCCAAAAGGAAGAAGGTGCACCAGCATATGTCATTGAAGCGCCGGAAGCTGAAGGTGATGGAGGGCTTGCTCCAGGAGCAGCGTAAGGTGGGCCGGGCGGTGGAGGAGACGTGCCGCGAGGTGCGCCGCGTCATGCACCAGCAAAACTTCCTCCAGGTGCAGAGCTTGCAGCTCCAGGAGCGCATGATGAACCTGCTCGAGAAGATGATCCAGCCCCCTGCAGCCACCGCTCCCACTTGGGTTATTGGTGCCCAGCCTGGCGTCAAAGAGCCAGGCCAGGGTTGAAGGGTCAAGGGTGAGGGAGGTAAGAGGGGGAGGTGTTCTGTTTATGACAGCTAAATAAATGTTGTAAGGCTATCTAGCTATGAAAATAGCTTTAAGTTCATGGTAGGTGGTGATCACTGTAAGGCTATGCTTAAAATGCTAAATACTGACTCTCAACCTTCCTCACCCATGACCTGAATGAGTATATCCATACACAGCAAAATCACCAGTGTTAAATCAACTCTGAGAGTGTTACATTAGCACTCTCAGTGTTTATATGGCGCCAATGGGAAGTATATGAACACTGAGAGTGTTACGTTAACACTCTCAGAGTTTATTTAACACTGGTGATTTTGCTGTGTAGACATGGAAAAGCTAATTTGTTTCTCAATACTGAAAGTAAATCAACCATTTAAAATATTTTAGCAGAGGTTCCTATCCGGCGCTGCTTACAGTAGTGAGTGAGTTCTAGACATTTTCATATACTGGCCATCTGTTGGTAAAAAAAACAAACATTGGTGTTTAATGCACCATTTGGGGGCGGAACGGTGGCCTAGTGGTTAGTGGCATCTGACTGGTGTCCAAAAACCCATGGTTTAATCCCCCAACTGCCAAGGTTAAAATGAACCTTACTTGCTCTCGGGATGTTGCTGAAAATAAGAATTGGTCCTTGGTCAACTTGCCTGGTTAAGTAAAAAATATTCTACCCACTGAACTTCACAGGACACATTAAGTTCTTTCTGAAATAGCTATCTAGTTGCAATGTGAGGTTAAGAGTAATGACACATTTTTCAGTATCTAGATAAATATTTTTTTTACATCAACAAATGACAATGACCATACATTCTATATCTTGATGAAAAAAATCGTAGGCATTTGCTGTTGTATCAATGTTTTTCTAATGTGTGTTTATGTTATATGTATGCATTTTAAATAGCATATTTGCCTGACATCTATGACATGCGTGACTGAAATAAATAACTATCATTGTACTAGCCTGTCCTTTGTCCTAAATAATTCCATGACGTTGCAGCCTGCGTAAAGTCAGCATGTAAATACAATATGATCTTATTATTACCTGTGTATGGTCTCTATTTGACCGTGGTGTGTACAAACGTGTAATAAGACCATGTGACTCACTGCCATCGCGACCGTTGCAGCCCTTTGACCACAACGCACAGTTTGTTTACATAAAAGTCGAGCGTGTTATAAAGGAGCACCTCTTGAACGTTGTGGTCTTCACATCTTCAGATTTATGGTAAACTCATTTACTTTGATCATATAAATTAGCTTGTTATAGGCTACATCAACTATTCGTTTTGTAGGCGTGATTTGATTTACACGAACATATTTATGCCTCATACGTAGTAAAACTGTGTGAACAGTCGCTTTCGACATAACATATAGTTTATGTTCATCTCATACCAAAATTGTTCATGAAGGGGATCTTTGGTTACTTTATATTTCCGATTTACTGACCAATAGAATCACCGCAAATATTTAAATATTGAACATGACAGACAGGGCAGTTCACGAATGAAGAAAGTCACGTGATCAAAAAACGTTACGGTGTCATGGTTACCATGAAAGACGCTTTGTAATCCCAACAATGAATGGAGGCGGGTGGAGGTTTTCACAGTGGCATATGGAATACCGAAGACGCGAGGGAAACTTTTGAATAGATACATTATTATGTTGCGGAAAATACGCATGTGCGGAGTTGTAATTTGTAGTTTTGCGACTGTTGGGAGTATCTTTTGATCTGACTGCATGAATCTATGAAACGGTAATTTCAGTCTCAACACCAATTATCAAACATTGCTGATTTTGTCTGTGTCAACACGTTGAGTGTGGGGAACTAACTATTTTTTGTCTATGTTTCCAAAAACTGTTTTTTTTTATTTGTATTTGTTAGATGACGTCTAAAAAATGCAGTTTTGAGTAAACATTTACTCTGAAGAGCTAGTGGAAGACACTTCAACACGAAACCCAGTCAAGTCGCTCGTTGAGATTTTGTTTGCGTGGTCTCGCTTGAATGCTCGGCCGGAGATTTAACTGGTCTTGAGAAGTTGGGCCAGCTGGCGCTGTCTACACGACAAGTACTGTAGTTTACACGTTCGTATTTGGCACCGACATGGTCATTGATACATGCAGCCCATAAATATTAAGATATTGGTAGAGTGCAGCGGTATCAAAATAAAAAAATAATATATCGCTCTGCCCCTAATTTATTTTCAATCCATTTTTTAATACGGGGAATGTTTTTGTTTTGTGCTCAACAAATTGTCAAATATATTAGACCTACTGTTAACAAACAGCAACTTTAACCATCAATCAATACACTGACTATATCTCACTTTTCTTTCCTTAAATCTCTTTCCTTCCACCTATTTTTTTCAGCCTTCAAGCAAGATGACAACATTTCATGGTTGCCACTAAAGGCTTTTCCTCCGTTTGAGTAAAAAGTGTAGCTTGTCTACGTTGACAATGAGGATGCCTAGACAAAACGAAGGGGCACGGAGGTGTCTGGATTTAACCTCCTCTCACGAAGTCAGGGGGGTTAAGGTGGTTCGAGGGCGAGTCGGATATGGGTTTACCTTAGCAGGACAAGGCCCCTGCCTACTGAGTGGTATATTGGAGGGTAGCCCTGCAGACCGGGTTGGACTGAAGCAAGGCGATCGTATTGTGAGCGTCAACGGAACTGACGTGACACAGGCATCCCATGAGTCCGTGGTGCAGTTGATTGGAACTTGTAATGGACCCTTGCAGTTGATGGTACTTGTTGGAAACAGGCCTCAGAAGTTAAGGATTACAAGAGAAGTGGGAAAGGGTGATGTTTTTCCCATAGTTTCAGTCCACTCTGGCAGCTCGCCGTTTGGGTCAGCAAATGCCACCCCAGCCAAACTGCGGCCGGTGTCAGAGCCTGACGTGTCCCGCTGGTGCCAGCCGTGGAACTTCAAAACCCCAAACGGTGTCCTGTCTGCAGAGGAGACGTGCAGACCGGCCAACGTTGGCTTCATTTTCAACGACCAGGACGATGCGAGTCCTGACTGGACAATCCTGAACACCGCCATGGTGGTGGGTTACCTGGGCTCCACAGAGCTGATACTGGTCCTTTCCGGGCCTAGCTCAGACGACAGCCTCCAGGTGATCCGCAGCTGTATTAGACAAATGGGGACAGAGCAGCAGACCCACACGCTGGTGATGATGAAGGTCATGTTCGACTGCGTCCGCCTCTGCGATGACGCTGGCGCGGTCCTGGCCGCTTTCCCCTCTGAGAACCTGGTTGTTGCTGTGGTGTGCTCTGAGGACAGGCGTTTTTTTTGCCTGGTCACCACGGCGCACATCGCTGCCGGTTGTGATTTCCCAACTGGGCCCCTGAGGACCTCCTGCCACGTGTTCTTCATCGACCCTGATCTGTGCCGCCACGGCGACCATGTGGGCATCGCCGGGCGCTTCAGCTTTGACTGCACCCCAGACCCAGACGGCTGCCTGGAGTTCCCCCCCTCTCCCCCAGCGGTCCTGCAGTTTGTGTCGGTGTTATACTGTGACATGGGAGCGGACGTGGAGAGGCTTAGAGCCAGGCTGGACAGGGAGTCGTCCCACCGCCTTCACACGCAACTAGACGCCAGGAGCGCCAGCAAGAACGGCAGTGCCAGCAGCAACGGAGACAGTGGCATCGGGAACTCGTCCCCCCCCGGGGAGAGAGCGGACAGGGATCTCCCGGTCGCCCACGGAAACGACCCCGGGGGCCACCAGCCCAGCTGTCCATGGGAGGATTATCCCCAGGAGGATGGAAACCTCACCCAAACAGCTCTGCCCCAAAATGGCCGCCTCAACCTAAACGGCCATCCTAACCCAGGAAGCACGCATTCCCTTTCCGAGTCAGCCCTGGGCCCAACGTTGTTGGCAGGCCCGTTCGGAGGCCCCGCTCCCAGGCTGGAGAGTCAGTTCAAGCCCCCCCCCCCACCTTATCCTCTGCCTAAGAACCAGAACGTTCCAGGAGGCCCTTTCAGAAGCAGCCAGCGCTGGTTCTCTATGAGCGTCAAGCAGAGGTGGCCGAGGGGCCGCAGTGGAGAGCAAGAGTCCCAGGCAGCACCAGCCACTAACAGTTGGTCAGGAATATCTCTGATGGCTAGCCAAAACACCCTGCCACCCTCCATGAGTCAGATCCCAGCAGACAGGTACCAGGCAGCCGAGGCCATGGCCATGACGCTCTTGCCTCACAGGGAGGAGTGGGCCGGTCGAAACTGGAGAGCAGAATCTGGAGAGCTGCTAAGCGGAAAGCCCAGTAAAGAACCCAATACCAAGGTGAGGTAAAATCTGAAAGTGTTGTTTTTGGAGAATAGTTTTTCTTCTTCAGGGTGTGACCCCATCCTGAAGTGATTAGTAAGGAATATGCTATGGCTGAACAAGAACACCTTTGATCCCTTCAGCGACATCTGTTGCTGTGTGTGTTTTTGCTCAACTTTAGTACACAGGAAGTGATAAAGGGTTAAATAATGTTGAGTTGCCAGGTAGTGAGGATGGACAGCACATTCACCCTTACACAAATTAATAAACACCATGTCACCTCTCAACTCGGTGTGAATTAAGCAAAAAATACAACAGCATTTTGGCTCAAAGGTGTCCGTGTCATGAATCCATATTCAGGGCAGGTTCAGGTTACAGACAGGCTTTTCTGTTGTTTCCTTCATTCTCCACAAGATGTCACTGTTTCATTATCAAGCTCTGATTTGAGTGAGATTCACTTTTCAATCAAAACTCTGCCGTACAGTACAAGTCTACTCAATAAGTTTGCTGTTGACACATTTGAAATGCCCTTTCACAGCACTGAGAGTATGTGTACTTCATTTCATTTTATCATATTATGGATTTTGCCACATTTCCACAAAATTATCATATGTGCAACAAATCCTCTCCAAATAGCAATAATTATTAAATGTGTCAACTCTAAAGTCATACCACTGAAATACAATTAAATTGTAATAAAATGTCTTCAGACTTCCCGAATTTGAATATTCAATTAAGGATGCGACCGAGTGGGCAAAGAAGGTGTTTGATCATTCTAAACGCATATATGTGAATCAATTACCTAATTAATATTATTTTATAAAAAAATTGTTTTGGATATAATTATAATTTTTTAATTTAATTTAAACTTGAAGTACAATGTAATTGTAATGGACAAACTACAGAAACCATATTATTTTGGCAAAAAAATTGGGCAAAATAACTAAACTTTATTTTTAATGTATTTTGTCAATTAAAATATGGTGGGAAATGTACACATTTGACAGTTTGATAATTTCAGTTAATTTAAAATATATTTTTGTCTCCCTCTACAGACCTTCCTTGATTATGCTTCCTACCATTCTGTGGATAAAAATACCCCCCCAAAAGAAATTCTGTATATTTTCCCCAGCACTAATTATTTTCGTTTTTATCTGAATATGCCACAGATGTGTTAAAACATTATTTTTTATATCAAGAACAGAAAATGTATCTTTTCATGGAATGTTTTTCCTACTTTATTGCATGGATGATAAATACGCATAAAGATTTATGTATACCGTGTAAATTTAGGCTGTTGGCAAAACAGAATTGTTTTTTGACAGAGTGGCAACATTGGTTAAAAAAATTTTTTAGTTTACACTTGTACTTTTCAATTGCTGATAGCCGATTTTACTGAGCAGAAGATAAATAATCGGAGCTTTTTACCGTTGTTTGTCTCTCGCTTTTATACAAACAAGAGGTTTTGTCCTGTGGGAATATGGTGGGATGAGTCATGAGCCTGTCTCTAGCTTGCCTCTGTTCTCAAAATCAGGCAATTCTACATGGAAAGGGAAAGCAAATTACAGGGTAGAGGCCGTATGATGCCGTGGTAATTACCGGCAATTCTTAATTCTAGCTCAAATATTGGACTCGGCTTTCAACCGTCATTATAATAATAGGGCGGCTGGTGCGTTTCTCATGCTCATTTAGCATACATCACTGAAATGGCTAGATTAAGCATACATCACTGAAATGGCTAGATTAAGCATACATCACTGAAATGGCTAGATTAAGCATACATCACTGAAATGGCTAGATTAAGCATACATCACTGAAATGGCTAGATTAAGCATACATCACTGAAATTGCTAGATTAAGCATACATCACTGAAATGGCTAGATTAAGCATACATCACTGAAATGGCTAGATTAAGCATACATCACTGAAATGGCTAGATTAAGCATACATCACTGAAATTGTTAGATTAAGCATACATCACTGAAATGGCTAGATTAAGCATACATCACTGAAATGCCTAGATTAAGCATGCATCACTGAAATGGCTACATTAAGCGTACATCACTGAAATGGCTGCATTAAGCGTGCATCACTGAAATGGCTACATTAAGCATACATCACTGAAATGGCTAGATTAAGCGTACATCACTGAAATGGCTACATTAAGCGTACGTCACTGAAATGGCTAGATTAAGCATGCATCACTGAAATGGCTACATTAAGCATACATCACTGAAATGGCTAGATTAAGCATGCATCACTGAAATGGCTACATTAAGCATACATCACTGAAATGGCTACATTAAGCATACATCACTGAAATGGCTACATTAAGCATACATCACTGAAATGGCTACATTAAGCGTACATCACTGAAATGGCTACATTAAGCATACATCACTGAAATGGCTACATTAAGCATACATCACTGAAATGGCTAGATTAAGCATGCATCACTGAAATGGCTACATTAAGCGTACATCACTGAAATGGCTAGATTAAGCATGCATCACTGAAATGGCTACATTAAGCGTACATCACTGAAATGGCTAGATTAAGGTGCAGATGAGAGAGGAATTGTGTTCGATGGAGGCTTTAAAAGAAAAAAAACTGTGCGGATGAAATTGTATTCTTTGCGTTTCCCGTCCCGTCACCGAAAGGGGTGGAGCGTTCTGAATCATTTGTGCATAACTGCGACTGATGGGTTGACCTTGTTTCACGTGGAGCTCACTGGGAGTCTTGTGTGGCCAATCGATCTGTTATTATTAAACCGACTACGGGCCAATCAAATTTACCATCGTGGCCCTGGGGAGTTCTGTTGTCGGGCAGAAGGTAGTTGCGTGTCATGACCCCTGTTTGGTAAGGACAGATGGCATATCGGCTGAAGTTCCAGGCATCTTGCTTTACATAATCTTGGTTTAATTTCCCAGTGAGATCCTCTGTATTCTCCTCCCCAGCTTTTAGAAAGCCAACAGTAAGCCAGAGATACAAGCGGGTATAAATCAGGCTCGTCTATTTTGAACGGAAGTGTATTCTGCTCATAAGGATAATCGTGTTAAGTGCTGATTAGCTACTTAATCCCTAATGTTTACAATATGCCAAAGGTGTTCTGCTTTTTGAGCCTTTTTAGGTGGATGATGCCATTCTGAGTTAGTTATGAGCAAAATCAAGGTCAGATCAGCTGTATCCATGGAGTCGTTTGAAACTTTAGTAGTCATCGCATATGTTCTTTCCTCTTTCACCCTGACAGGTCTCAAGGTTTTGGGGCATTGGTGCCGGGCGCTCCTCCGGACGTCGCTCATTTAGACGCTCCAAAAGGCTTAGTTTGGCACGATCTCTGGATGACCTGGAGGTAGGTGCAGTACATTTGAACTGCTGTGAACTAAATCCCAGCTCCGTCATACTAAATGGATTGCCTAGTATGAAATTATGTTTCTGGAATTCTGTGAGCATCAAATTTTTTGCTTTAATTCAATCAGTTTAAGTCAATACATTTCTGGCATATTGTACCAGTGGCTCTCTGTTATGGAAGTAATTTGCCACAGAATGGAATAACCATAACACTAAGTGCTAATATGATGCTTTAAATCGATACTCATGAATGTTTCTGTAATGAGATTCAACATTGTGTTTACTCTAATTAGAACTGCCAAGCATTCGTCTCAATATGGGGCCATTCGGCAGCTTTGTGACAAACTGCGTCAACCAATAGAAGTCGCTGAATTGGTTGGTCATGTGACACAGTGCTCTATTTGCAAACCTGCTAATTGGTTACTTGTCACACTTCAACCTCTCCTAAATGACTCAGCTGAGATAATGACCTCTGTGTGGCCACAGATGTCTACAGCAGTGTTGACCTGTTACACATACAATCTAATGTAACAGGTACAGCAGAAAACACTAGATTTAAAACAATTTGGCCCTTGCGTGTCCAAACAGGCTGTATACAATATGTGATGTGAATGCAGACATATTAATGGAATCCAGATAAATACTATTCAATACTGTGCACCAACGTATCTGGGCAGGTTGGTTGTAGTTTTACCTTTGTTGTAAACATTAGATTTAGTTGTTTTTATATCAGTAATACTACAAAGTCATACATTCATACAGCTTAAATGAACAATTTCTGTGTGTGTGTGTATATGTTGTGAGATGTTTTTGACATATTGCCCAGCCCTATTAGGAAATGTGGTATTTGGTGTCACACTTATGAAGGTTTCACACAATGCAGGCTTTGTGATGCCTGGAAGCTAGGGCCCTGTTTGTTTGGCTTTGCTAAAAAGCAGCCCTGTTAAATGCCGTGCCCACATTTTTACCCTGTTAACGTTAATCTGGGCCTCTGCTAGCCCCCGCTTCCACATGCACGTACACTACTTCACATACACAAACACATTACATACGAACATGCCCTGTCAGCCCCCCCTCACCCAATAAAGTATTGTAAATTTTGCAAATACAAGTTTTCCTTTCACAAACATGTTCTGAGGGCAGTAAGATTATGATTTGTTCATTTGAATACCCAATCAAAATAGAGAGGAGGTGGAGAGGAGGCGGAAGTTCAGGAAGATTTTAAACTGGAGTGGACAACAAATTTAAATGCTATCAGAGGGCTACAAGAAGCCAGCAGTTAGCATTGTGGTCATAGCATCTGACTAGTAACCATAAGGTTGCCAGATCAAATCCCAAGCTGTCATCGAAAACATTTTAAAATGTTTTACTTTTTAATAAAATTAGCTCACCAAATATAACTACCTGCATATTAGTTGCAAATTTTATGGATAGTATTAGGTTAAGATTAGAGTTGGGTTAGGGTTAGGTAATGTTGTGGTCTAAATTCAACAGGAAAGTCCACAAGCACAAACATAAGACTGAAATGTTCCTGAACTCCTGCCTCCTCTCCATTTTGATTGGGCATTTACATGAACCAATCATACTCTTTCTGCCCTCAGAACATCATTGAGTAAGGAAAACTGATATGTGCGTATATTTCACGGCTCCTCTATTTAGATTCCAAAGTCACTCTGCAAAGTGAACCTGGCCAGAACAGCATCACACAGGATGAAAACCATTTCTAATGTTTGGCCTAATGAGTTTTGCCATGTCTTCTTCGTTATTTTTGCATTTTGTCGTTGAACAAGTCTGCGGAAAACACCGCTTCAAGGCCTTCTGTCAGCATAGCAACTGATTAACTTTCTTATCTCAACATGAACACTTGTTTCTCACTACACAGCATTGGGAAGTCGTGGCTCAAATGGCCTCTCCCCATTCCGTGTGAAGGATTTCTGAGTCACTTGCTCTGCACTGGAAAGGAGAAAAGATAACAATATTGTCAGCTTAAAGCAGATACTCTTCAGTCACCTCCAAAATGATTGTCCCTGTGGCGTTCTTGATAATGATGAGGAACAAGGCTGTGTGAAATGAGCAACACGGGAAACTAGATGTACTGTTATTTTTCACGCAAATGGAATTCTTTGTACTTAATTAATGATTTAATTAAGGAGAATATATCAAAATGTAAAAATGTCCAAACTCTAAATATACTTCCCTGAAGAACTGAGTCAAAATGACTGGAAGTGGTACTCTATACAGATACAGTAGATGTGTTCCACCTCACGATTTACTTAAGCTCGAGAGATGATGTCATGGGTTAAGTCCTCAAATGATTGTTGTTTGCGAGTTGTCCAGAGCAGCCAGACCCTGAAGCCTCTTTAGGATCCCCAGCTACCGTGACAGATATGGATTGGGACAGGTCGTTTGACGTGTCCTTGACGTCAAGATAGTGCTCACGTTTTCACACGTTAGTATTAGCTATGATGTTTGTCTTTAGAACATCTACAGTGGTGCAGGGGGAAAGAAGGGGATGCATAAATTTGTAACATGGTAAAATCAAAATCGGAGCTTTTCTTCCTATCATACACCCAATAAAAATATGTCTACCATTGCCCAATTATGGTATTTGTAGATGTGAATTCAAAGGCATAATTTTAGCCAACTTTAACACTACGTAGCAAGTAGCTACATGCTTGCCAATTAGTATGTGCCATATCCATTAGGCGTTTTGCCCAGGTTTTAGAACGCTCATCATATTGGCATTGTTTTCAAAATGTTGGCAGAAGTAATTTATGAAGGTCCCTAGGCTTTACATGATTTTTTCCGGTAAAACATATATAGTTATATAAACTCAGCAAAAAAAAAACGTCCTTACTTTCAACTGCTGTCATCAACTTATATGTATGAGCATAAAAAGATTCAAGAACTAAGAAATAAACTGAAAATGTTCTACAGACATGTGACCAACAGAAATGGAATAACGTGTCCCTTAACAAAGGGGGGGGCTAAATTAACAGTCAGTATTCTGTGTGGCCACCAGCTGCATTAAGTTCTGCAGTACATCTCCTCCTCATGGACTGGACCAGATTTCCCAGTTCTTGCTGTGAGATGTTACCCAACACTTCCACCAAGGCACATGTGAGATGTTACCCAACACTTCCACCGAGGCACCTGCAAGTTCCCAGACATTTCCTCGGGGGAATGGCCCTAGACCCCATCCTCCGATCCAACAGGTCCCAGACGTAATAAATGGGATTGAAATCTGGGCTCTTCACTGGCCACGGCAGAACACTGACATTCCTGTCCTGCAGGAAATTATGCACAGAATGAGCATTATGGCTGGTGGCATTGTCATGCTGGAGGGTCATGTCAGGATGAGCCTGCAGGAAGGGTAACACATGAGGGAGGAGGATGACTTCCCAGTAACACACAGCATTGAGAGTGCCTGCAATTCTCAGTCTGATGATGCTGTGACACACCGCCCCAGACTATGACACACCCTCCACCTTCAAATAGATCCCGCTTCAGAGTACAGGCTTCGGTGTTCGCTTATTCCTTAGATGATAAACGTGAGTCCGACCATCACCCTGATTGGCCAGGCTACACCTTCAGTCATCATGTCTCCTTGCAGCATGCCTAAGGCACGTTCATGCCGGTAAGCAGGTGTGCATCTTTCATTTTGTGTTGAATGGTCTCTTTAGTATCCTCAGTTTTCATAACTGGCCTTAATTGCTTACCGTCTGTAAGCTGTTATGTCTTAACGACCGTTCCACTGGTGCATGTTCATTCACTCTTTTTGGTCACTGAACAAGCATGGAAAACATTGTTTAAACCCTTTACAATGAAGATCTGTTAAGTTATTTAGCTTTTTACAAATTATCTTTAAAATACAGTGTCCTAAAAAAGGGACATACCTTTTTTGCTTTGTTTATATACACTAGTGTTCAAAGTTTCAAGTCACCCAGGAATGTTCATGTTGATGATTGGAATTCATACATTAATTCACCAAGATGGAATTAAATTAAAAGAAAATGTATCATATCAATGTATAATACATTACCAATGTTGCAAATATATATCATTGTTGAAAATTACTGGTTAATGATTAATAATTTAAATACAACAGCAAAGCCACTTTTTCAGCAGCCATCATTTCAGTGTCCTATTGTCTGTTAGCTCAAACGTAATGAACAATGCTTTTACTATAATTTCTTATCAATGTAATGACACCTTTGTGAATGAAGGTATGAATTTCTAATCAAAACACATGAACTTTTCTGGACTACTCCAAACTTTTGTTCCCCAGTGTTTATAGATGTAGAAATATGCACTTTAGCATCCATACAGAGAGAGCTATGCATGTTAGAAATCACTGTGAAATTCAGGAGGTTATTTACACACTCAAATTACCACAATTGTGATCAAATAAATTAATAAAACATATAACAAATGCTATTTGCCCTGCGGATCACCTAAATTAAGTTTATAAGGGTAACAAGTCATTTTTAATAATTTATAGAGCTTTTATAGGGTATAACAGTTTACATTGGGCATTCAACAGTCACTCATATGGATGGTTCTTCTAGCATTGCAATTTTAAGATGATGATTCTTTCAGGTTGTCTTTGCAAACAATCTTTCTTTTTAATGCAGTACTTCGGAAAATAGCTTTGGTGTTCAAATGTCTGTTCTTGTGTGGCCACTGTCCACAAAAAAAGGGAAATCCCTGGTTCAATTTGGAAACTGTAAATATAGGACAATTCCATGAAGTGTTTTTCCTGAAGCAGTATTTTGGGGTATTCCACAAGCTAGATTGCATTTGGTCAGCAGAGCTCAGTTTTACGTTTATTGGAACTGAACGCAGTCCAAGAAGGGACAATCTTACATTGTACAGTTTTCTGTCATTCTCCATGGTATGTCAGTGGAGTTTATAACTAAGGCTTTGTTAATGTGCGTAACAGTTGTTGTGTAGGCATGTGATCATATATAAATGAAAAATTGGCCTGTAAATCTTTCAGCCACCCTGAAACACTGACAAAAAGAGCTGATTGTCGGATCCCAAATTGGATTGTGGATGGCAGCCATGGATCTCAGTTATGCATGATATTAAATACCAACTAAATCCACTTTCATTTCTCTTCCCCCTTCCCCCCATTCCCCCCCAATTCCCACTAACCCTGCCTTGTTGACAGCTCCGCAACTCCTTTGACAGATCTGTGGGATGGCAAGGGGCGCGCACATGGTTGATCCAACCACGTGTCGCTGAGCTGCCAATTCTTTTTTCACTGCTCATCCTATGGAGTTTTATTCCTATTTTAATTCAAGAGGGCATTCTTTCAATATGAGAGCATTTCTAATTATTACTAAGTTCAGATTTTAGAATAATTTCAATCAAAACCTTGCTCTCACACTCAAATAGCCACTGCTCGTGCTTGGGTTTTCTGTGCTTCTACTCAAACTTTATGCTTGGACTCAGATACGTTGTTGCTTGGACAGATTTCCTGCTCTCAGCTTCAAACCTTCTCCTCGCACTCAGGCTGCTTCTGTGAGCTTTCGAACCTTCTCGGATTCCTCTTGCGCTCTCTGATTTTTTTGTGTTAAAAACCTGTCAAAATTTACCAACCAATAGAATTCCAGGTCATTGACCAATGAAATGATCCCTGCCCTGTCACAGTTGTGTTAGTCAGTTGTCACCTTGCATAGCGAATTGAATCATTGGCATTGCCCAGTCACAGGAATTCAGCTTTTCTTACTTCCAATTTTCTCTGACCGAAAAGACAGGAATGCACGATTTCTGAAACAGGGGTGATCGCGTCTTGGTTCAGGGCAGGTTAATTCAGCATTCACGTCTCTTCCCCACATGTCTAACATTGTCTACATTGTGATCTCGCAACATAATCGCAACTGGCGGTTTTCTGCAACAATGAACTCAGGAAGGCTAATTGCACATTTTATGAACTTTTCACCGGAGATCTACTGTCAGAAGTGATCTGATTATACTTCGGATTGGATTTAGTCAACCTTGGTTCCCAGTTGGACTGGGTATTATCCTTCCCAAAAGAGTGACTAGTTCTTATGGGGACATAAGAAAGACCTCTACAATGCAGCTGTGCACCAGTGCTACCAATCATGGTGTAGCATTTCAGTTGATTGTGGTGTTTGAGGTTTTAGGATATTTGATCCTCACCTATGGCCACTCAAAAGTGCTCATCATATTCAGTGCTTAACCAGTCTGAAGGCTGCAAGCGATATCGTGTGCTGGATTAAAGCGTCCAGTGCCGTGGTTCATCCAGGCTATGTTTATTATTCTTCCAACTATAAATAGAAAGTATCTACGAGGCATATGCAAAATCAAACGGTAACGTGTTTAATAGTATGCATTGAAATGTCACGTTGTACAGGGGTTGGACGTCGCTTGGTTTCTGGGCTTTTATCCTGCCTGCTGCCTTTTTCCAGCTCCTTGGGACATTATTGAAACCGTTTTATGCTTTGCCAATGCTAAATGTGATAAACAGCCACCAGTCACTGTAGACCTTTAGGCTTGAATGGACACTGCAGGACAGTCAAAGACACTTCCATCATCTGAAGCCAGCCCTGCCTGTGAATAGCCTCTAAACCATTTCATGCTACTGAGGCTGGGGGGGGGGGGCGGCACGCAGCGGCCCTGTTTCTTTTTCACGGTCGATTTTGTCTTCTAGCGCTTCGCTGCGGGAGTCAAGTATCAGAGAAATTCCGCTGCCGTGCACAGAGAATCAATCCAAAAACGCCCCGCCGGCAAGCGTCAATGGGTCCGTCGAACGGTTTCCTCCCGTCAGTGTTTACGTTTGGTCCCAGTTGATGTGTAGTCGTGTAGTCTGTGTCGGTGGGATGTGAATGACTGTCAACTGGGCCGTCCTTCATCCTGTCTTCTGGTGCTTGCACCCGTTAACGGATGTGGCACTTTGGATCTCCTTGGTTTATTGTTGCCCACACTTGTCAAAGCCCAGCCTGAACGACCCACCCACCCACCCACACCCTTCAGACCACAGGCCGATTCCTTCTACACCTTAGCCTTCTGTTGTACACTCAAATCAGGTGCTCACAGAACGAAGTAGATGATGCAAGGAAAGCGCCACCAAGTTGGTCGACTCGCGAAAGAGATAAGCTGGTCTCTGTGAGCATGTCTTAGCCTGTGAACATTCGCCTGTGAGTGTTTGCCTGTGAGTGCTCATTGCTGTTTTTGTAACCACCCATGATGCGTGTGTGTGTGTGCCGGCGGATAGAGGTGTTCGTTTATCTCTGAGTCAAAGGTTAGGCACTCCCCCCCTCATCGCTGGCAGGGTGTCTCAGCTCTGTTTGCCTGCCCGAGGCGAGAAATCCACTCTGTGGGCGTAGCAGGAACCTTGAAGAGGAATGAACACAGTGAGAGAGAGCCATAATAGAGAGGGAGAGAGGGAGGAAAGACAGACAGAGCAGCAGTAGAGAGAGGAAGCGTTTGAACTCTCGGTAGCTGTCAGGATCTGGGGCGCTCCAACGCCGGCGCTCTCCTTCGTGCCTTCTCCTGCGCTGAGCTCTCCCTGGCTGCAGACGCGTGCGCGCACGCACACATGCGCGCGTGACACACGGCGGCAGAGCGCCCTGGCGAATGGACGTGTTCACACTCACCGGGCGTGTGGAGCCACAGCAGCCCTGAAGACGATCCAAACACATGCTTCACCCGGGGCCATACATGGAGCAAAGTTTGCCGCTCAACTCAGTAAGTCTTCTCATTATCCTCACTATCTGTCTGTCTTAGCCCGCCTGTCTCCATCCCCTTCTCCCCCTCGTCTTTTCGTGTCTGCAGCTCAAGCTTATCGACAAGGAGTTCCGCTGCGCTGTGCCATCCCCTTGCATCTTCCTGACAGTACGAAGGCCTTCTTTGGGCTCTTTTTAGCTCACGTTTGAGTGTCTCACAGTGGATAGCTTGTGCGCCTGCTTCAGAGGAATGTTTTGGTCAGCGCAGGCGGCCAGTGGTGCTTTTGTGTGCGTCTGTGTGTACGCAGAGATAGGTTTTCGCTTCCTGAACGCTGGCACCGGGGACTCAAACTGAATGTAAATCAGGCGTCATACTAAAAGGGTTTTGTGAAGTGATGAGCGATGTACCCCCCCCCCCCACACACACATCTTGCTGCGTCTCATCAAGCATTCGTTATGAATTGTTGACTGAGCTGCTCTGTGTTCCGGTCCCCTGGCTGGTGACCCATTTCAAATGAATTATTGTCATCTTGAAGGATTGAGTTTGTGCTTCAGTGGAAAAGAATCACAGTCAGCCCCAACAGACGTGACCAAGATTTTATATTTTTTAAGGTTGCCCATAGAAGCTTGAGTTGAAGTGGAAGTTAATTTGGCTGCATGTTACTCTTTCCCGTTCCTCTGGTGTTCTAATAGAGTTAACTGTGCACTGATTCACCCCTCTCTCTACAGACAGTCCATTATCTTTAGGAACCTTTGTTAATATTCATGTGTGCAGTAGAGGCATGTGTTTGTTTGGCATGTTCTCTCGCTGGTTTATTTTTGTCTTATCATGTAGACTGTGTTTTAGTCTCGGATCTTTTAGTCTAATCTAAATGTACGGGATCTGCCAACCACACACAGAAATGCATATTGCAAAATGCTTAGCATGTCGTTGGATGCAGATGCTTTGACTTAAAGACGATGCAGAGATGGTGTGCTTTTTGGAGGGGATTAGCAGTTGGTGGAAGATCACGACACGCTTTTATCCGGCTGCCATCACAGGGTGTGTGCGTCGGAGTGTGGGCGGACAGTTGCTCTCACGAAATTTGTCCTCAGGCAACGCATTATGGGATGTAAAGAGCAAGCGGCCTGCCATTTTCTAAATGTCTCCACACATTTTTTCCTCCTCCAGAGGTTCCATTGCGTTAAATAAGCTGCTTCTCTGCCCACAAAGTAGAGAAATGGCGAGCCGCGTTAGACCGTTACACTTACATGGCCGGCAACTTCATATGAAGTTGGCTGCATAGCCTGGAGTATTGAAACCCGCGACCGAACGACCAGATGTGATTGTGCTTGCTGACTTTGCCGTTGTGCTGCATCGTGACCACAGAAGGAAAGCAATGTCTGTCCAGGTCAGAAATACAGTACTCCCCAGTGTTGACTGACTATGTAACCGGTTGTTATTCTGCATTTTACCTCCAACTTTAGGATTTCATGAGTCACAAACCGTGACTTCATACGTCAACAACATCTGCCTAGTATGAATGGAGATATGAGTTAATTGGCAACATTCTGTGCTGTTCCAATTATCTGTCTGTTGGACTGTGTCCTATCCAGGATTCCGGAAGGTTCTGGGGAGTGAAGCAGTATGAATCAGCTTCAAGGCCATCTACCCACCCACGCTATTTACCTTCCTCCTCTACTTTCATATGAACACATTCCTCCTTATGGATTTGTTTGTCCTACTGACTAAGAAAAAATATAGGAAAAAACGTGGAACTAGGACACTATATTCCAAATGCAAATGTCCTTTATTTTCATCCATTGTTGACCTCACTTGTGGCTTCATTACTCAAATCCCTGACATTGCTTAAGAGGTGGTGCCATGTTTGAACTGGTGTTGTTGCAGAAAATGTGATTACACAACCATGCAGAGATTGAACTAATTTATTGGTATCTTTTTGACCTTGTATTGGGAGAGAACATGGAGAAATGGTGCCAAGGTCCTGTCTTTTTAACACCTTGGATTTATGCACAGGTTTCCGAAAAAGGCTGGTTCCTCTCCGGCACGATTGTGGGAGCTTTGCCCAGGGTTGCTTATACGATCCAAACACAACACCTTGTGAGATGTTTTAATAGCTTACTGGCCCATATCAAAACTCCGGATTCACATAACATTCACCTTTCAACAAACGCATTTATACAGAGTGACTAAGTAATTTTTACAAATATAAGTCTGTTAACAGTGAAAAGTCATTTCACCAGTGAATGCATCAGTTCTGCCATTAATAAGTGCATTGAAGAAGATGTGACAATCAAAAGACAACTTAATAAACGTTTTCCCACCAGCATATCTTAACTAAGTATTTCCAGTAACTGTTTATATAAAAGAATATGTATAACCAGAGTCAGTGTTCAGAACACATAACACTCAGGGATAACTCAATTGGCTTCATGCTGTTGCTAAAGGCTGTGCGCTGAGTCATTAGTCCTGCATTCTTTCTTTCTTACCTCTGGCCCCAGTGGGAATCAAACCCAAAACCCTGCTGTTGCAAGCACCATGCATTAACATCCAAGCCTCACTGGTCAAATGTAACACTGTGTTGTTGCCTTCCTGGGAAGTACAGCAGATCCTTTAATGTGAAGTACAGTAGCCAGTAACTTGTTTACTGTGAAGTACAATAGCCAGTAACAACTCCTTTACTGTGAAGTACAGTAGCCAGTAACAACTCCTTTACTGTGAGGTACAGTACCCAGTAACAAATACTTTATTGTGAAGCACAGTAGCCAGTAACAACTACTTTACTGTGAGGTACAGTAGCCAGTAACAACTACTTTACTGTGAAGTACAGTAGCCAGTAACAACTTGTTTACTGTGAAGTACAGTAGCCAGTAACAACTACTTTACTGTGAAGTACAGTAGCCAGTAACTCCTTTACTGTGAAGTACAGTAGCCAGTAACAGCTATTTTACTATGAAGTACAGTAGCCAGTAACAGCTCTTTTACTGTGAAGTACAGTAGCCAGTAACAGCTCTTTTACTGTGAAGTACAGTAGCCAGTAACAGCTCTTTTACTGTGAAGTACAGTAGCCAGTAACTATTCCTTTACTGTGAAGTACAGTAGCCAGTAACTATTCCTTTACTGTGAAGTACAGTAGCCAGTAACTATTCCTTTACTGTGAAGTACAGTAGCCAGTAACTATTCCTTTTCTGTGAAGTACAGTAGCCAGTAACTATTCCTTTACTGTGAAGTACAGTAGCCAGTAACTATTCCTTTACTGTGAAGTACAGTAGCCAGTAACTATTCCTTTACTGTGAAGTACAGTAGCCAGTATGTTGTCAGTCCATTTCCAGATGGAAGATGCCCCAAATAAATGTTAATCAAGGATTAGTTTCCCTTCATCCATCCCCTGTAGAAAATCTGACCTGAGATCCTCCTTGATCTAACACTGTACACCCCCGCAGGCTGCGTGGGTGGGTGGATCGAAGATGCACATTAATATGGATTCTTGGATTACTTCAGCATCAATATGGTAGATTTATGTTATTGTGTTTTCATACATGCAGACGGATCCTCTTCCAGTAGAAAGACAGCTCGGTCAGGGGATCAAATGTTGGCTGGATGGGCCTGGGTTGAGTTTGGAAGCTAGGTTAGATTAGTTGGCTCCACAGTGTCATAATATTTCAATGCTATTTTCTATAGCATGCCTCTTCTCCCTGTAACAGTCTCTGGCAGTTGTGTTTTCCAGAAATGTCTATTTTTGCCCTTCTGAGAGCTGCAACGAATCCTGTCTGGAAGCCAAATACCCATTAGACAAAGGGTCTTTTCACCCTATCCGTAACTGTAATTAGAACACCATTTAAATAACATTCACATAATATGTAAATACGGTTTTCAATTGTCATTTTTACTGGGAATGTTTTGCATTGAAAACATGCATAGGCAGAACACATGCTTGTTCAGTATCTTTAAGTGTTAAATATTAGGTTGCCTTTCTTGTTTTGTTATCCAGTTCATTTAACAGTTTTATTCCAATAGGACAAGTGACAATAGTGAAAAGGATTACTTAATTGTATAAAGGAAAAATAAGGCCACAATTTCTGTTCATTGTTTTTAAGTTTTATTTACCCTATGATTACACTCCTGCTAGCTGTTACGACCCTGACTAAGAGAGCTGCCTGCTTAGATCGACAGTACAGTCATTATGACTCCACACAAATTGTAGGTATTTTCCAATGTTCCCCTTTAAACCACATTGAGGTGATGTGGCAGGACGTGAAACGGGGAAATGAGTGCACACTTGCTCACTTGTGTTCCTGATTTAAAGCAGTTCTTCATTCAGGAGTGGTCCAAAACTCCCCCACCACCATATGTGGGAGCCTAATCAATAACAGGTGACAGTTGTTGCTGCTCAAGATGGTTCAACCAGTTATTGAACCAGTTTTGTATTCTGATAGCGTTAAGTGTAATGCAGAAGAACTGACAGGATGCAAATACTTTCCCACTGTGCTGTAGATACCTAGCCGTTGTCAGTAACTCGCTAGCAAACATGTGTTTTCCCTAATAAGCAGCTGGTTCCTCTTGCCATCTGCTGCATCGCGCACAGCTGATCAAAAGATGCTATAGCCCAGTAAACATGCTGAGACTAATATTTTTTTGGGTCAGTATGTTTTTGAAGTTAAACTAATTACGTCAATAACAGGACATGTGTTTTGACCTACTTTACCGCTCACATATAGTGATACAAGCAGGGATTAGTGTGGCGCGTCCATTGCGAAATTGGGCTGTTTAATCTAGGAAGGTGACGTTGACCATTTAGATCACCTGTTTCCATTTTTTAACTGTGTAAAGCAATGTGTTGTATTAATGTTTGCTCATCGAAATGAAAGTATGTTGGTTTATAGGCCCTAATTAGATAAAGTCCCTTCACATTTTCCAATGGAGACTGACATAACCCCCCATCCCTCATGTTAACTTTCACAAGCTCATGTTCCTAGTTTGACCAGTAGAACCAACCAGTCCCTGGATCACAGGGTCAAATAATTAACGAAACTCTGGAAGGCAGCGAAAGTCTCGATGTCAAGGCCGGGTCCCTAGTCCTTTCACTCGTGTTATGCACGTACTGTAAATACCTCAAGCCAGCCAATCACAAGGCCCTCTCAATACCAAAGGTTAAAACAAAACCACCCAACTAAAAGATCACCCCAGATTTTCCAAACCCCGCATGCAGGCCTTCAAGCTTTCCCTCTGTACTGGAGCTATTTTGGTGGAAACCGAAGGGGGGAAAATCCAAGGGCTAATTACAAGTGTCCGGTTTCAGGTTAGAAAGCCCATTACGTGTTCCTTTGTGGGTGAGAGGGGGGAGAAAGCGGATTGAGGGTGTGGTAGCGTCTTATGTGGCTACATGTGCATGCCCCTGAGGCTCATGGGAGAGGGGTCTCTCCGTCATAGTCAATGAGGCTGTGAGAGGTCACCAGGGTTTCATGTTTCAATATTTGCATGGGAAAGGAAACCGGGTATTTGTCCTTTTTCCATCCGACATTTAGCTTTTACATTTAACTCAACCTTTTAAGCAAAATCATTTGAAATCCGTCTTTTCAATGTCTATTCAACGTCTATTCGACAAAGTATGTGTTTTCAACCTTCTTTCAATGTCGGTTGCTCAATGGGAACCCCTCAGAACCAAAGCAGTGCCGGTAGCTGCCGCGATAAGCTGCCAGGGAGCAATTAGGTTTAAATACACTGCTCAGGGAGGAAGCGACAGATTTTCTCTTTGCCGGGTCATGGACCTGACCTGATACTCGTTCGGTTACTGTTCAGATGCTGTTACTGCCAAGCTGTCTTGCCACCCCATTCAGGCTGTTCCTCAAACGATTTTTACCAAGATTATGCTTCCAGAGCAAGGTTGAACTTTGCAGCCTGTGTACATGGACAAACTAGCAATTACTTCATTAAGCAAATATCACGCTTCATAAAAGCCCTAGGTCGCTGTATCTGTATGGTGGGTCAGACAGGGTTAATTCGCCTGTGTCTCTGCAACAAGGAGGAAACAGTTCCAAACGTTTTCAGCCTAAACTTGGAGTGTCTCACCCTGACAAAAGCAGCCAATCATGAGCGAAAAAAGTAAACATCTCCAAGGACAGGAATGCTAACACAGTAAACTCACTGCTAATGTGCTATCTCTGGCACAGTTGCCCTAGTATGGCCTGGCTAACACTGTTATTACAGATATATAAACAGACACACGTCATCCATGAACCCCCCCACACACACACACACACAGCCACACCCACTCCAGCCCAGGTGGCCTGCAACAACAAAGTAGTCCCATCTGCTGTGGCTATAGTGGCTAATATAGTGGCTAATTGGAGGGCATTAAGAAGTGGTTGTGATTAGTCTAGCTCTAAACGATTAGCACAAGGTATTTACGTGCAAATTCAAGCAGATTTAAATTATAGTTAAAACATTTTTGTTTGTTCTCAAACTTTCTTGGGCCTGCGCCCCCCTATCCATTATCCAGGTCCCTTACTGCCCCCCCATCAAAAAAGATGCAGGCTAATTGCCCTGAATATTAGTAATTATTATTATTATTATTATTATTATTGTTGTTGTTGTTACTATTGTTATGATCAAAAAAGCACAGCATTGAATGGTGAACAACGGATTTATAGTTTCCCAGGGAAACGAAAAGCAGCCAATCAATTTGACATTCAAATCTTAAGTAAACATCAGCAAATCAGAATGCCAAACAATAATGATTCGTATGAATTCTTCCAACGAAACAAGCTGTCAATTATCTAGGGGTGACGTGAGGGTTTCATCGCCTCATTTGAGAAACTTATTCACACAATAAACACATTTGAAGTTGTGCATTGTTTGGTTAAGTTGTGAAGTCATACATAAGGTATTCAACTGAATACTGATGCCATTTTTCTATTATGTTGCTTGCTAGCATTGCAAAAAGTAAAAAAAATATATATAAAAAGTATATTAAAAAAAATGTATCACTTTTTCGCGGGCTACAGTGTATTTTACTTGACATTATGGCAGAATTAATTTAGCTGATTTTTAAATGAAGTTTGGTTTGACATGGTTTTGTGCCATTTTAGACAAAATAAACTTTTTTCATGTTTTCTGCTTTCACATTTTCTTTTATTCATAATAATGAAGACTAAAGGTACAATTAGTTTTCCAAAACAATAATTAAAGACGTACTTTGCATTAAAAAAGCAAACATCACTATACCTATATTATATATATTTCTTAGTTGTGTACTTACATTATCCTAAATGTTTCCACCAACTTTCAAACCCAGAGAAATTTGTAATATAATTCGAAGACACGGGACGTTTCACTTTGTCTTCCGTCTATACTCACAACCGGCACTACGTCGTAGAATGTTTCTGAACAGATTTACGCCCAGTTTTGGGGGAAAAACAAACCGCCATACAGTCAAAACAGTATATGAGTACAGTATCGGATCGAGACAGTGGACTAACTACAACATGCCAAAGAGTTGTTGTTTGGTTGGGTGCACCAATAATGTTAGAAAAAACAAATTTGATATTCATTGTTTTGCCATGTAAAAAGAAATATCCAGAAAGAAGGCAATTATGTCTGCAGCTAGCTATACCGTTGAGAAGACTATCTCCACACACTTATGTTTGTGGACAACATTTCATAACAGGTAGGCCTAAGAAATTTATATTCAGTGACATGTAAAGGGGTGATAATAAAGGATGTGTGGAAATAGGTAAGTCTTATACTTTTATTGGCACAATCATAGCTAACGTCAGCGTCTTGTGATTACAAACATGCAACCTTAAACATAGGCTACAATTTATTTGTATTGCTGTCCAGAAAAGTGTACTCAGTACTCTAAATATAAAGACATAATATATACATTTAAATTCACTGGCTTAATACCTGGTGACTCGATGAGGTACGAGTAAATGTCCGGGTAAGACACTTCTGACCACTGCTTCGGGATGTTAGACCAATTTGACACAGGGAAAATGAAGGGACATGTTTTTAAATTGACCAAATTAAGTTTGTGTATGTATCTTTCACGCTCTATGGCAGGCAGGGTGGACATATAATTACTTGACAAATTAGTGATTTCGTAGGTTATTCACGCCTGCCGGCTGAGTGTGGACGTTGTTTTGTGCAGCTATTTTGTATTGAAGTCTAGTCAGAGTCTAGTTTATCTTCCCCCAAAAAGGGGCGGTGACGAAATTAACAGTTACGTTCCCGGATGTGCCGGTAGTACGTATGGCACCATATAACCTTTGACTGCTCTAGTTGCTCTATTTTCCAGGCAACCGCCACACATAACATGAATAAAGTTATAATAATTTTAACAATACATTACTTTGTCAGTGAACATTTTTGCTGCCGGAGACGCTAGATTGGAAGGTTTTATTGACGACGATAAGAAAACCCATGATCCCATGCTACTTCTTGACGTCATCCAAGTACATCTTTTCCTATTGTTTTGATTGAGAGACCCCTAGCGGCCAAAAACTACATATTGTATGTTTAAAGTTCACGACAAGACCAACTTATAACGCTACAGAGAAAAGTTGCAGTGGTGTCTCAGCTGAAATCATGCCGGCTGATGGCGTTGTGATCCGCTTGATTTGCTTAGGTGTCTGTTTTATACAAGGGCATCACCAAACTCAGGCTTGCGGAGCTCTAGCCCTCAATGTTTTTTGGTCAGCCCCGAGTGTTTTGCGAGCTGACATAAACCATGGAATTATCACAGCTGTGGAATCAGCATTTGCAAGGTGAGCCGACAAGTGCTTCGTGAATTGTGACTTCTGCATGCGCTGTGTATCAATTATGCAGGCTAGTAGTGGTGCAACGGATCGTGATTGATCCGTGATCGGTTCGGATCAATATCTTCGGTTCGGGACACACGTGATCCGCGGATTGATTACTGAAATAAAAAAAGTTTTGCGCATGTTCAGTCCGCTCACAGCATGGTCATGGCGAGCGGAGGAACGGAGGAGCTTGGACGTCCCGCGTCATTTAAATCCCCTGTATGGGAGCATTTTGGCTTCCTTGTTAAATATAATGAAGGAAAGAGGTTAGTGGATAAAACCGTGACAGT